>CADCXT010002341.1:0-83103 GCA_902806775.1 Microtus agrestis | reverse complement strand
TAGGAATAAAGTGCTATTGTTTGTGAAATTTATGTAAGTTAATGTATCCTTGACTGAATCAGTGATTATAAGGCTAACTTACCTGAAATATTCTTTAACTGAGACTACATAATTGAGGATGCTATTCTTTTCAAGTAAAATAAAAATAAACTATTAAACACCTCTGTTTGATAGTATTTTATTGTGTGTGATGTCATAAAAGCTCATGCCTTTCTGGAAATGACAGGTGTGAAATTTGCATTATAATACAACTGATGACAAATTTTCTTGCATTTGTAGAAATGCACCAAAGATAATTGTCTTAGAGTTACTACTACTGTGATGAAACATGATGTCCAGAGGCAGAATGGTGATGGAAATGTTTATTTGGCTTAAATAACCTGAGTCAGAGATTGCTGAAAGAAATCAGGATAGGAACTCAAACCTGGAGACAGGAACTGATGTAGAGGCTCTAAAGATATACTGCTTAATAGCTTGCTCTCTCTGGCTTTCTCATCCTGTTTTTTTCTTCTTTCTGAGACAGGATTTCTCTGTGTTGCAGTCCTAGTTCTCCTAAAAGAAGCTTTTATAGTCCAGGCTGGCCTCAAACTCACAGATATCCTCCTGTCTCTGCCACCTGAGTGCTGGGAGTAAAGGTATGCTCCATGACTTCCCAGCTCATTCTGCTTCTTATAGAACACAGGATCACCAGCTAAGGGATGGCACCACCCACAGTGAGCTGGTCTCTCCCCAATTAATCACTAATTATGAAATCTCCCTTCAGGTTTACTTATAGCCTAGTCTTATGGAGGTGTTTACTAAATTGAGGATCCCTCCTCTCAGATAATTCTAACTTATGTCAAATTGACATAAACAACTTAAGACTTTTATGCTTTTCAAACTTTATAAACTTTGTATTTCTTTTGTGAGGTTCAATTTTGAATTAGATAACAAAGAAAACTGTAAAACTCTAGCTATATAGTCTTTAACCCCTTCAAAGACCTGAGAAGGATAAAATATTACCCAAAAGAAATACAGAGCAAGCAACTACCACATCTATGGTAATATAATCATCTGGAAGCCAGGACAGTCCTGCAAGGATCCTCTGCAAAGTAGAAGCATCCATCTTTGTATTTTAGTGCTAGAATTTGTGACAGAATTTTCTGTAAAGCAGGAACTTTGAAGGACTGGCCTACCTTCTCTTGGCAAATTACAGAAGTTAACTTCCTTTTTGTTATGCTTGTTCAGTCTACATGTCATACTGTAAAATTTTGAGGCAAAGTTTCTTTCCATTGCCTTGTTTTGTCACATTGAAATAAATTGTGTATGAAGATTCTTTGATTTCTATCATCTTCTTTGAAGAAGATTTGTGATGCATATGTCAATAAAATATATAATTAATATGTTAACATGTTTTATTATATAATACAATATTACATATATAATATTATAATGAGGAAAAATAACCTTAAATTTTTATCACTATATAAGATCCATACCAATGGAAAATATTTGTTACTAGTAATAACATTTTAGTTTAAAAATAGATTCAATAGATTCAAAAAATAAATTAAAATCTATGCTTAATTCTATCATTCCTATACCTTCCACACTTATTTATCCCTAAACAGCAGAGACAGAATCCTAGAGGAAAGAATAAAGAAATAAGAAAAAGAAATTCTTTAATCTAAACCTCTTCATTGAGTTTCCTCCCTTATAATTACCAATAACAAATTGCAACTAACCAACCAAACAGTCAAAACATCAAAACCCATCAAACTGACCACCTCACTTCTTGGAAATGTGATAACTGAGTTTTTTTTTCTGGTATTATTCATTTATTTTTCGTAACAATTTCTTCTCATTTTACATACTAATCCAAGTTGTTTCTCACTCCATTCCTCCTGCTGCCCCCCACCTACCAACAGCCCTACTACCCATACACTCCTTAGAGATGGTAAGACGTCCCATGGATAGTCAACAAAGGCTAGCACATCACTTTGAGGCAGAACCAACGTGCTGCCCCCTATATCTAGGCTGGATAAGGTATCCTTCCAAATAGAATAGGCTCCAAAACCCCAGTTCAAGCACTAGGGATAAATCTCGGTCTTACTGCCAGTAGTTCAACAGACTGCCCCCTTTACACAACTGTCACAAATTTTCTAAGGGCCTAGTTTGGCCCTATACAGTTTTTCCCACTGTCAATCACATGTCAGTAAACTCCCACTACCTCAGGCCAGCCATTTCTGTGGGTAACTCTATCATAGTCTTGATCCCTTTGCTCCTATCATAGTTCCTCCCTCTCTTTGACTGGACTTGGGGAGATTAGGCCAGTATTAAGGGTAGATCTCCCTATCTGCTTTGATCAGATGCTGGATGAAGTTTCTATGATGAGAATTTGGGTAGTCACCAATCTGATTACAGGGTAAGGTCATTTTAGGTGCCCTCTCCACTATTGTTTAGGGTCCACGCATAAAACTTACGTCCAAATGAGTCAAAGACCTCAAAATAAAGCCACCAACACTGAACCTCATTGAAGAGAAAGTAGGAAGTACACTTTAACACGCTGGCTCAGGGGACCACTTCATAAATATAACTCCAGTAGCACAGACACTTAAAGCAACAATTAATAAATAGGGCCTCCTGAAACTGAGAAGCTTCTAGAATGCAAAAGATATGGTCAGCAAGACAAAATGGCAGCCTGCAGAATGGGAAAGAGTTTCACCAACCCCACATCAAACAGAGGGTTAATCTGCAAAATATACAAAGAACTCAAGAATTTTTACATAAAAAGAACAAATAATCTCCCCCCAAATGGAGGTGCAGACCTAAACAAAAAATTCTCAACAGATGAAGTGTAAATGGCTGAAAGGCATTTAAGGAAATGCTTAACACCCTTAACCCTTAAAGAAAGATTTCATTTTACAGCTGTCAGAATGGCCAAGATAAAAAAGAGTGATGACAGCTTAGGCTGGAAAGGATGTGGGGAAAGGGGCATACTCATCGTTACTGGTGGGAGTACAAACTTGTTCAGATCCTTTGGAATCAGTGCTGCAATTTCTCAGAAAATTTAGAAACCATCTACCTCAAGACCCAGCAATACCACTTTTGGGTATATACCCAAAGAATGCTCAATCATACTACAAAGACATGTGCTCTGTTATGTTCAAAACAGCATTATCCATAATAGGTTGAACCTGGAAACAGTCTATATACCTCTCAACAGAAGAATGAACAAAGAAAATGTGATACATTTATACAGTGGAGGACTACACAGGAGTAAAAAAATAATATCTTGAAATTTGCAGACGAATGGATGGATCTAGCAAAAACTCTGATAAGTAAGGTAATGCAGACCCAGAAAGACAAATATAATATGTAATAACTCATAAGTAGCTCTTAGACCTAAAACTAAGAAAAAATAGCATACAGTCCACAACTCCAGCAAATACAGAGAACAAAGAGGACCCTAAGAGAGGCATACATGAATCTACATAGAAGGGAGAAAAAGACAAGATCACCTGAGTAAATTGGGAGCATGGGGGGAGGGGGTTCACAGGACAGAGCAGAATTGGAGAGTGGAGGAAGGGAGGAGACAGGAGAAAAATGAATACCTTATTAAAATTAATTAAAAGATAAATATAAATCCTTTTTTAAATGAATAATGTTAAAAATTTGTAGCAATTGAACTATATGTATTAATATGTGAATTTCATTAAAAACAAAACACTTTTATTTCTGAAACTTTAAAGATATTAAAATATTTTTGAAGTTATATATTTTTAAATATCAACCATGATTAGAGACAGGGGAGATGGCTCATCATTTACAAAAAAAAAAATGTTGCTTTTCAGAGAACTCAAATTCAGTTCCCAGTACTTAGGTAATCCAGCTCACAACCACCTGTAACTCCAATTCTATGGTTTTAACACTTCTTCTGGCCTCTCTTGGACACAGACACACATGAAAATTAAAAATTGGTATATATCGCTGATCTATATACCCTGGAAAATTTCAAAAAATTAGAAATTTTAGCTTACTGTCTACGATTCTTTGACATACAGATAGGAGGCTTAAGACTTGATTAAGGAGACACCACAAGTGGATTTAAATGTTTCTGTCTCTCATTTGAATATTAACATGGTTTTAGAGAACACACACAATTCAGTGGGCTGGTTAATGGGGAGAAATAAGAGTGGACACCAACTGCTACGCAAAAAGTAAGAAAAAATTAGTAAATTGTCTAACTGTGAAGAAAAAGCATTAGCCAGCTCATTCTTGGCTTTATTATTATAACTCTCTTAACTTGCATTGTGATCTAAAATTCACAGTAAGGTGGTAGGGATAGGTGTGTCTCATAGTAATCAATATAATGATGTGGAGATAGGTATGTCTCACAGTAATCAAGATAAGGCGGTAGGGATAGTTATGTCTCACAGTTTGAGCATAAACTTCTTTCATAATGCACAGAACTTGAGGCAACTGTCACATTAATCCTAAATTGGGAAACAGAGGAAAGTTAAAACTGATGTTCAGATAGCTTTATCCTTTTACTTAATCAGTGACTGTACCCCAGGAGATGGTGTCACTCACATTCCTAATTGATTTCCTCTCTGTTATAAAGCCTTCTAGAAATAGTCTCACAGACACACCTGGAGCTGTGCTTCCAAGGTTATTCTAAATTCAGTTAACTTGACACTAGAGATCAAGCATGATATTCCTGAAATCTTTACTGAAGTTTTAAGTATATAATGTTGGGGACCAGCCTCAACAAAAATACTTCTTGCCAGAATAGAGGCGTGGGGATTTAGAAAATATTAGTAAAGAATATTAAGAAACAAATGAAAATAATAAAACAAAGAAATATATATGATAGTATTGGGAGCTAATTCCAGTGTATGCTGAAACTTTGTCCATGTTTAACTTCCAGCTACTTAAAATCCCCTGACCCCAAAAGTAGGAGAAAGAAAAAAAACTACAATAGCATGGTACAAGGAATTGAACATATCAATTGAAGGTTGTGGGCTACATTCATAGTTAAACATTCTGTTGCTAGAACAAAAAAACATCACACTGACAACTAGACCAAAACATTCTATAGACAAACCACTCCCTGGGTGGAATTCCAAGTTCTCTCCATAAAGGGAACTGGAATTTAGTTGTAGTCATAAATTCCTGTTTGAGATAGAAACAGATCTACTTCTCTATTCCTGGAGTACAGGGTTTGGCTATTAGCCACATCTGTTGAAATAACTTTGAGTGATCAGAACTCTCTAGTCAACATCTAGGTGGAAACTTTATTGGCAGTAGAAGCACAGTAACTTTGAAGTAACTAGAGGTAAGTTCCCAGTCTCTGACCATTGGAAATAGGCTCGCATTCGTGAGCCTCCACAATATATTATGTTAATGATTTTACTTAAATTGGTACAACCAATCGTTTCAGGCACTGGTAGTGTTTCAATCAGATTAAGCCAAAGATCCCAAATTCACAGTGTTTACTACAGTTTAGTTTTCTGAATGCCACATGGCAAATTATGAATGATTAAGATGGAGCCACAGTTCTTAGAAAACACATTTTGTTAGAGAAAAAACATAAGTGGAAATTAAAAAGAAAACATAACATAGATTTAACTTAAAATTTGCTAGAGTAGTTCTGAACAGTGGTGACTTATCAAAGCCATCCTATACTTTTGATTTTGTCATTATTTCTTTCATCCACTTTCACCAGTTTCTGCTGCCTTTAAGCACATGGGCACGAAGTCTTTAAATAGACACAAGGAGACTACCAGTTGTCATACTCATGAAACAGTGACTTATTTTCTCAACTGCCACCAGTTTTCTCTACTGCTTTAGCTAGGAGTGTGTCCTAAGGAACTCCTCTCATCTCCATAACTCAATTTATGATTGTTTTGTTCTGCCATTCTGGGAAGGTAATCACAGCTACTGTCAGTCCTTTGTGAAACAGTCTAATCATATCCACAAGTCAGGATTTCTCTGCTTTTTCTTCTTGCATTCCAGTTCTTGCATCCTTTGCACCCCTTCACCTGTGATGCTCACTGGACTTTGGTGCGTCTATAGGGTTTCATATGATACTCCTATATGAACCTATGTGAAACTGCTGATTCTCACCATCATGAACAGTAATATGTATCTACATTAACAACAACTCTTTATTGAAAGAAAGTTACTGACCAGTTGGGAGCAACACAAATCTATAGAAATAAACTTAATAAATATTAAGATCATGGTTTGACAACTTGTCCATTTAGAAAAGCAACATCAGTAAGATACCCCCTAGAAGCCATAATTTTTAATCATGGAATTTCACCAGGCATGACGTATGAGCCATTAATTACTCCCTGTGGAGCAGGTTTCACATCTGATCAAAAGAATCATGGTTACCATAATAAACAGTCTTGCTATTATTGCACCAGTTGGCATCATACCTAACAGCCAACATTGTAGCAAGTTGTTGAAATAGCAGCGGCGGGGCCGCGTCCCCAACACCCCAGCCGCTTCCACGTGGCTAGCTTATGCCCGAAATAACAACACACATACTGTATTCATTTAAGTACTGCTTGGCCCATTTCTATCATGACTCTTCTAGGCTAACTCTCGCACCTGGACTAACCCATTTCTAATCATGAGAGTAAGCACCCCAAGATGCGCTTACCGGGAAGATTCTAGCCTACATCCATCTTGAGTTGGAGTTTCATCCCTCTTCCTCAGAGAGCAGAGATATCCTGTCTGCCCGCTAGACAGGAGCATGGTGTCTCTCCCTGAGGCGTCTGGCTCTGAGCAGAGCTGGATGCTTTCTGACCTCACTTCCTGTTCCTCCTCACATTTTCTTCTGTTTACTCCACCCACCTATGTTCTAACCAACCAGGACCAAGCAGTGTATTTATTGCTTAGCCAATGAAATCAACAGATTGATATATGACACTCCCACATCACTTCCCCTTTTTCTGTTTAAACAAAAAAAGAAGGCTTTAACTTTAACATAGCGAAATTACATATAACAATGGAAAACTATAACTATCTATCTATTCTTCAGCTTCATCAAAGACTCCAGAAGAATACAATATTGTCTAAGCAAACAAAAAGTAAGAAACTTACAAAACTCTAGAAATGACAGAGACATCTTGCTGCCTGGACAGTCACCCAAAGTTCCTCTGTACCGTTGGGGCATCCATCTTCGGCCTACAGGCCCATAGTTTCCAGCAGACATTTCCACAAAGCAGGAAATTTCAAAGGCAGTCACTATCTGCTTGTCCTGAAGAATGTCTTGCAGACTCTTTCATGAATCAGGAACCCTGAAAGATCATCTCACCTTTAGGCAAGTTCAGTAGTCCTCTCTCTGCGGGTTCTCTGTGTCCAGTTTATGCAATAGTCCAGGCAAGAGCAGTTTCTTGCCCAAATGGCTATCAAACTCCATAAGAATCCTCTTCGATGCCCATCTTCCTCTCGAAGTAGATTGGTGCCACCAGGAGCAGAGTGTCTCATTGTCATGAAAAACCCTAAGTTATTAAAACATTTAAAATGCCATATTCTCTAGCCTTTGAAAGATATGAAGAATGCCTATCAGAAATATATCCGTGCACATCTAGAAAATCTAACATGACTACAAACTTGATTGTTATAGATGATTATTAACAGCCTATATGCATTACATTTTTAAGTGAACTACACAATCACAATACCTTAATCAAGATCAGAAATACAGATACATATAACAAAATTGACCTTAAATCTCTATCAATAAAGCAACATCTATACTAATGCAAATTATTCATACCTATATCATATCCCCCTTTAAATGTAAAAGAACATTTATAAACCATATTTGGGAACATGGGCGCAGTTTTTTCTCTCCAAACTGCTTCCTGCTGAATGGGGGCGTCGTTAATTAGGTCTTTCATGGTATAACCTGTGTGCTAGTTTCATCTCAGTTGGCAGTTGAGCGAAGCAATTTTCTGAAGGTGTTCACAGCAACCGTTCAGGAGGGCGTGGTCTATCATACCATATTCGGATAGAAGAAATGAACAGGGTCTCATCCTCTGTGAAAACAAAACAAGAAACTCCTTTCCAAAGTATCATGTTCTTAGATCCAAATTGCAAAGTCAAGGCATTTCCAAAATATCTGTGTTGAATTGGTTCAGCAGCATTTATAAACAAATATCTTTTAGTAGCTTTTGCTTCTTCCTCAGCATTCAAACAATTCAAAGAGAGCATAATAGCATACAGTATCAAGATTCTCTGTGTATTTTCCATCTTTGTACTCTTTATTTTAACCTCTATTTCATTTATTTTTACTTTTATTTTATATTCTCTGTATCTTTGTCCCTGAATAACTCTGTAGACCAGGCTGTCCTTGAACTCTCAGAGATCCTTCTGTCTCTGTCTCCCAGGCATTGGGATTAAAGGTGTATGCTACCACACCTTGAACTCACAGAGATCTGTTTGTCTCTGCCTTCTAGGCACTGGGATTAAAGGCGTGTACTACCACACACAACAACTCTCTTCCTTTTTTTAATTGTTTTTTACTTTAAGAACTTCAACTTTTAGTCTGCATATATTTTCAACACACTGTAAATCATTTAGAAATTTTCTTTGTCTTTGAATCTCTCTGTTTTTCTGACCACATGAGTCTTTAATTTACCAAGCAATCTCAGTAGGACTAAAGCTGTGGCTTTGCCAGCTAGATCCAGTCCATTCCTTAGCTTTCTGCCACTCCAACCTTGTGGCTGAGGTACCGGCCAGAGCCGCCTTCAGTGCCACAACTCTACAGTGTTTCAAGGTCCTTGCCAGCAAGTGAGCTTCCTGGGCTTGCAAACGCACGACCCGCCCGCGTAAAAGAGTCAGAGTTTGCCCTGGTAGGACAGCCCAGAAAGCCGGCATTTTTAAACAGCGCAGCTTTTTTCCTGCTACGGCTGAAAACCGAAAAGCATGCGTTCAGCTTTTTGCCAACAACGTTTAAGTGTTTCGTGGCAGGACCTCTTAAAAGAGCTGCAGGGTTTTGCAGCTAAAGCTGAGTCAGGAAGCCTCTCTTAGATGAGAGTGCCTCTAGCAAGTAGATTAGAACCGAGAAACTGCTGCTACCAAGAAAACATGCTTTACTCCATTCTTTCCCAAGCTTTCTCAGACTTTCTGTGGATTCAGTTGTCCACACGTTGGGCAGCCATCCAGCGATGCACCGAAACAGGAAACAGGAAGCGCAGCCGCGTCTGCGCGCCTGAATTTATCCGTAAACATTTTCCCGAGTCTGTCCCGCCCCCAAAGGCGGGCTCTCCCTACATCTCCCCCTTTTGTCTAAATAAGACAGAACTAAACTAACTACAACTATGAACAATAATAACAAATAATAAATATAACAAACAATATTGAGAACAAAAGTTTTACCAGACACTCTATCTCAAGGAGTCTAAATGATGTAGAGAGTAATTACAATTATATAATCTTCAACTCCGTCAAAGATCTGAGAAGGGAGTAAATGTTACATAACAAATGAGAAATATCCAAAATGTGCCAAAAATGACAGTGACAACTGACTACCTGGGCAATCACCCAAATTCTAGTTCGCAATGTTGAGTCAACCAACTTTGGCTAAGGCCTAACATAACTGACATGCCATTATCAAATGCAAGGAACTTTCTTAGAATTATCCTACCCTGTCTTGGCAAGATAAGACAATCCTGTTTCATATCTTTGTCAGTAGTTGAGAATTGGGCTTTTCTTAACCCAAAGGCCAGTTCTGCCAAGAAGACAAGCTCCCAGTAGAGTGTCTTTGGTGCTCAACGTTCTCTCGGGAGTAGAGTGGCGTTGCCACGAGTAATTGTGTCTCGTAGGCACAGAATTCTAGGTTAGATTAAAGGCCATTTTTCTACAGCTCTTTAAAGAGGCTGAAGATTATACTATCTATACTAAATATAATCTCTGGGTAACTAGAAGACCTGATTAATCTAAAAATAAACATGACAAACATATAATTCTCAATACCTATCTAACTTGAAGACTAAAAGAATAAACAATTTTGCAATATATGAAGACAATGATCTTCATCTGTGAACAATGTCATTACATATCAAATGTAAACAATGATATTACATAAATAGTATCAGAGGTAGAGATGTACATTGTAATATAGTAGATGTATCAATACAATATAAGCATACTCTTATACAAAAATAGAGGTAGGAACACTCACATTCAATATTCAATATATCAATATACAGGAAACAGTACAAATACAATTTTCTAAAAACAGTAACTCACAAATACCAATCATCCCATCAAACCAGTTAATCCTCCCCCCTCTTTTTTTTTGAACATACTCCTAATTTCATAAAACATCTCCCCATCCCCTCAACCCCAAACCAACCATTAAAAGATGTCCCTAACCCTGAGGGCAAACTCTGTTGGGAGAGGGGACGTCGTTCTCTAAGATTGCTTCAAGCTGACATGGGGGGACGTTCTTCTTAGGGGCTCCTGTGAAAGCAAATGATGGTAAAATTCCCTAATTAACCTTTGACCTAAGAAAATTGTAACTAGTCTCTGTGCGTTTTGAGAATGTCTGGCCAGAGTGTTGTCAAAAATGTGCACCATTTGAAATTGACTTGTGCAGTTGGTACCAAAATCAAGTCTAATATCAGCGCTTGAAAAAAAAATATTCATGACGTCATAAAAACCAGGTTGAGTTGATGTTGTGGGGCCCCATCTTCATCCTGGAAACTTGAAAGATTACTGTAGGAAAATTTGTTGTTTGTTATGGGAAATTTAGACATTAACCACAAGGACACATGCTGACATACAAAGAAAGACACAGATATGAGGAAAAGCAAAGAAAGTTTATCAAGTATATAATTATTCTTATTCTGTCCTGTTTCATGGCTCCTGATCTGAGACAGAAACTCTGAGATACCTCTTGTCAACAGGCTTGAAATTGAAAAGGGACTGAGCCATAGTCCAACACCAAAACCAGCTCTACATACATATAAAGAAGTGTTCAATAAAACATATAGATATATATATAAAAAATCAATACTTACTGATCCTCAGTGGGTTGTAACTATTTTCCATCCATCAACAATTAACTATTTGGGGTCCCTTAAATTCTTTGAAGATCAGTATTTACCTGTGGAGATAAGAAAAGAACCCTGCCCCCAAGCTATTTACTTTACTTACCATCAGCATGCTCGCCATCCTTGTGAATGAATTGTTATTTATCTTTTTCAAATGACTTTTCCTCTTCATACCAAACCTTTATTAATTTTGATGGTATCCACAATTTTTCTTCACCTGTGGAGATAAGAGCAAAACCCCTTCCCCAACGCAGCACATCTCCTGGCTTCCATTGTGAGGTCAGCACATCCTTGAAATAAACTGGTTGATTCAGTTCAGTAGACTTTTCCATTATCCAATGTCTTTCTGCAGCTGTTGTTCCCTTCTCATTAGCATTAAGAAAATTCAAGGTTAACAAAGCATTATGTAACCTATTTCTGGGGGTGTTTTCCACCCCTTTCTGTTTGTTCAACATATCCTTTATAGTTCTATTTGATCTTTCTATAACTGCTTGACCTGTGGGATTGTAGGGTATACCTGTAACATGCTTGATATTGTAATAGTCAAAAAACCGTTTCATTTTCCTAGAGACATAAGCAGGGCCATTATCTGTCTTTATCTGTGTAGGTATACCCATGATAGCCATGACTTCTAATAAATGAGTGATTACTGAATCAGCTTTTTCTGAACTTAAAGCAGTTGCCCACTGAAAACCTGAATAAGTGTCAATGGTGTGGTGAACATACTTCAATTTGTCAAACTCTGCAAAATGGAACACATCCATCTGCCAGATTTCGTTCCTATGGGTGCCCTTAGGATTAGCCCCTGCTGACAGTGGCGTTTGGTTATAGAAAGAGCAGGTAGGGCATTTCTTTACAATCTCCTTAGCTTGTTGCCATGTAATAGAAAACTCTTTCTTCAAACCTTTGCTATTAACATGATGTTTTTTATGAAATTCAGAGGCTTGTAGCACACTACCAATCAATAATTGATCAATATCTGCATTACCTTGTGCTAGAGGACCTGGCAGACCCGTATGGGATCGGATGTGTGTTATGTACATAGGGCAGAGCCTGTTCCTGATCAAATCTTGAACCTGGATAAACAATGAGGTTAGTTCTGTATCATCGGGTATAAATTCAGCAGTTTCAATATGTAAAATAACTCTTTCTGCATATTGTGAATCAGTAACTATATTAATAGGCTCTTTAAAATCCCTTAGCACCATAAGAATGGCATATAATTCTGCCTTCTGGACAGAATCATAAGGACTTTGTTCCACCTTGCCCAAGTCTTCTGACTTCTAACCTGCCTTCCCTGTTTTATTGGCATCAGTATAGAACGTACGGGCTCCAGTTATTGGAACATCGCGGATGATTCGAGGAAGGATCCAAGAAGTTCTCTTTATGAAGTTAAGCCTCTTGCTCTTAGGATAGTTGTTATTAATGTCTCCCAAAAAATTAGCACAAGCTCTTTGCCATGGTTCATTATCTTCCCATAATTTCTTTAGTTCATCAGCAGTGAAAGGCACTATAATTTCTGCTGGGTCTATGCCTGCTAGTTGACGAAGTCTCAGCTTGCCTTTTATAATTAACTCAGAGACTTTTTCCACATAAGTTTTGAGTTTCTTACTTGGTTTATGTGGTAAAAAGATCCATTCCAAGATAATATCATCTCTCTGCATTAATATTCCTGTAGGAGAAATTTTTGATGGTAATATGACGAGAATACAATCGAGCTCTGGATTCACCCTGTCCACATGTGCCTGTTGTAATTTTTCCTCAATCATTGTCAGTTCCTTTTCTGCTTCAACCGTTAATTCTCTGGGACTGTTTAAATCTTTATCACCTTCCAAGGTTTTGTTCAAATGAATTATTAGATCAGGTGTTATTCCAATAGCTGGTCGTAGACTGGAAATGTCTCCTAACAGTCTTTGAAAGTCATTAAGAGTCCGTAGACGATCTCTCCTAATTTGTGCCTTTTGTGTCTTAATTTTTGCAAACCTATTTTATAACCTAAGTAATTAACGGAATCTCCCTTCTGTATTTTTTCAGGAGCAATTTGCAATCCCCATTTAGGTAAAAGTATCTTTATTTCTTCAAACAGTCTGTTTAAGGTATCCATGTTTGGATCGGATAACAATATGTCGTCCATGTAATGATATATTATAGAGTTAGGAAATTTCTTGCGTATTATTTGCAATGGTTGGTTCACAAAATATTGGCACAAGGAGGGGCTATTTAACATACCCTGGGGGAGGACGGCCCAGTGGTACCTCTTGGAAGGTTGAGAATTGTTGTAAGTAGGCACGGTGAAGGCAAATTTTTCTCTATCTTCCTTTCGTAAAGGTATTGTGAAAAAACAATCCTTTAAGTCAATAACTATGAGAGGCCATCCTTTTGGTAATAAGGAGGGCAAAGGGAGTCCAGATTGCAGAGGGCCCATAGGTTGAATAACCTTGTTGATAGCTCTGAGATCTGTCACCATTCTCCATTTACCTGATTTTTTCTTAACCACAAATACAGGAGAATTCCAAGGGCTGGTAGATTCTTCTATATGTCCAGCATCCAATTGCTCTTGTACCAGCTGTTCTAAAGCCTGTAACTTTTCCTCAGTTAGAGGCCATTGTTTTGTCCATATTGGTTTCTCCATCAACCATTTTAAAGGCAAGGCTGTTGGTATCTCTGAAGGGGCTTCGATTGCTTGTTCTTGTATGGCCCGAATGGCCGGTTTTCTCCATTTATAATATCTTTTAATATTATTTTCAGAAGTATAGGCTCTAGAAGTAGCAGGAATGTTAACTTGGGTATTCCATTGTTGTAATAGGTCACGACCCCATAAATTCATTGCAATATTGGCTACATATGGCCTTAGTTTTCCTATTTGTCCTTCAGGGCCTATACATTCAACCCATCTCATGCTCTGTCTTACTCGAGATAGAGTTCCAATTCCCAGGAGCTGAACATTTACATTCTGAAGGGGCCAATACGGATGCCAAGATTCTGGAGTAATGATACTTACATCGGCACCTGTGTCCAGCAGGCCAGTAATAAAAATGCCATTTACACATACCCTCAGCTTAGGTCTTTGATCATTTATAGAAGTTTGCCAAAACACACGTAACTCATCTTTCTGATCATTATTATTTGTAACCGTAGGCATGGGGTTTCCTAATTGTCCTGACGCGGCACGTTCTCCGCTGAAACTGGAAATGACTGAACTATGTGTGCCATGGGGGCCTGTGAGGCCCCCCTCTCCCGCTTTCCCGTCTGTATTAGGTTGCCTTGTCTATCCCTTGTAGATCTGCATTCATTTGTCCAGTGTCTGCCCTTTCCACATCTTCTACATAAACCTGAAGGCTGAGTCCTCCTATTTCTATTATTTCTAGAAAATGCATTATTATTATTTCTGAATGTCCGTTGTTTACAATTTCTCTGCATATGACCCATTTTGCCACATTTAAAACATTTGGTATTCTGGTATCTTCTTTTACCATTGGAAATTGCTTCTTCTACCCATGCCTCAGTGCCATAATCAAATGTATCAACATCCATTGTATGTAAGACCCATTCTTCCAAGGGCGCTGATCTGCGCTTTAAAGGCGCCACAATCCTTTTGCATGTTACATTTGCATTTTCATAAGCCAAGGTCTCAATCATTATGCGCCTTGTATCCGGGTCAGGTATCCCTATTTGAACAGCGTCAGTAAGTCTTTGTAAAAAATCACTAAAGGGTCTCTCTCTGACCTTGTTTAATGGTGAGAAATGATTCTGTTTTCTGTCCTGGATCTTGTACCCTATTCCAAGCTCTTAAGGCTGCTGTAGTGCACAAGAAGAGTGTGTCTTCATCCAAATTAGCCTGTTCTTGAGGGTCAGAAAAGAGTCCTTCACCTAGAATTTTATCTATGGAAACGTCATTTCCCTTTGTCTTTTCTTGCTGTTCTAAACGTCTAGCCTCTTCCCTGAATAAGCATTTCCATCTTAATTCAGGCCCACTCTCAAGGACTGCAGCAGTCAGTTGTAGCCAATCCGAAGGGGTTGCCCTGTTTAACGTGGCCCAAGATTTTAGCATCTCTTTAACAAAAGAGGAATGCATCCCAAAAGACATGACAGCCTGTTTAATTTCTTTGAGATCATTCATACGAACAGGCTCCCATGTATCTTCCTTGATGACCCTAGGGTTTTTGGAACCAATCACCTTCTCTGTTGTTATTACTGGAAAGGCAGATAAAGCTGTAGGTAGAGCTTTGTGGAAATTGTCCCGGAGGGATTTACCCACAGGTGTAGTTAAAATTTGCCTTTCTACCGTGTGTTCTTCTTCATCAGAATTCAGAAATTCCTCAATCTTTTCAATTCTATTCACCATTGCCTTCTGCAATGTCTGTATCTCCTGTCCAAAATTACGTTCCAAAGCCTTCATTGAGGTTTCGAAAGTATGAAGTTTGTCCAGTAGAGATAAGTTCTCATCTTTGGACATAATTTTCATGGCATAAACCGTGCCTTCTTGTATTGACAATCTTTCCATCAATCTATCATAAGCTTTAGACAAGATTCGATTGTCACATTCAACCGTTCTGATTCTCTCAGTTAATGTTTCAATCCCTTCAGAAAGTGACTTTTGAAATTTACGATTTAATTCAGCTGTTCCTTTTTCCATATTAATGAATTTCTCCTTAATATCACCCAATAATGTTTCAGTTCCTACAGAAAGGGATTGAAGTTTACAGTCCAACTCAGCCCTTTCCTTTTCCATATTGACGAATTTCTCCTTAATATCAACCAATAATGTTTCAGTTCCTACAGAAAGGGATTGAAGTTTATGGTCCAACTCAGCTCTTTCCTCTTTCATATTAACGAATTTTTCCTTAATATCAACCTGAATCTTTTCTAAATTTTGCTCAGTTAGCAGAGTCTTGTTAGACAAGGATCTGTTATCTTCCTGTATAATGTCAATCTGATTCTTGAGAATATGATAGTCATTTTTAATAGATTTTAGCCGCTCTACCTCTGTTTTAAGAATCCTGGATTCGTCTCCAATAATTTTCAGTTGTTTTACCTCTGTCCTAAGTATCCTGGATTCGTCTCTTAAAGACTCTATCATATCCTTGCTGTCAAACCATTTAGTGCCAAGGAAAATTACCAATCCCAGAAGAATGCATAGATGTGGGGTGCTAGACACCACTTGTAAGATCTCCACATGGCACACTCAAAGAAACTGTTAAAATACTCTAGAGTTACGTTCTCCGACATTTTTTTTTAATAAGGAAAAAAAAATTTTTTTACCTGCAATGACTGGTTTCTGCCAGAGGTGACAGAAGAGTCCACTTGAGTCCACGTGGAGAGCCGATCTGAAACAACTCAAAACCGAAATTTATCGTTCCGCCTGAGGATTTATAATTTGTGTGAGGAGGTTATTTTGAATCAGTCCAAGTCCACCGCTGTGGCAGTTTGCTCAGGCAAGCGCACCCGGAAGCACAATGAAAGCCCCAGAGCAGTAGAGGCAGGAGCCCGCGCTCGGGGGAGGGTGCTGGGTTGGCCGGTGCTGATGGCGGCTTCTCTAGCGAACCCACGCGGCCGGCGCCAGACGCCGAGGTCAAGGAGCCCGCGGGGAGAAGCTAGCAGAAGCGGCCTCAGCGCCGCCCGCTTGCGCTCGCGGGGAGAGGCGAGCAAAGGCGGTCTCAGCACTGCCCAGGCCGCCGGCTTGGGGGATGTGCACTGCGGCCACCGGGACTTCCCCGGACCTGCTGTGAGTTGCGGGTTGGGGACAAGCCCCACGTTGGTTCGCCAGCAAGTAATATCTGACATTGGTTAATACTGCTGATTCCTTTTCTCCTTAGGTATCATGTACTTTCTAGCATTAAAGAAGCTAGCAAACAAAGAGAGTTTTTACACAAACAGAAAACAAAAGGAACGAATACCTTTCCTTTTTTTTTCAGACAGAGTCCCTTCATGTAACCTAGAATAGTCATGTACTCAAAAAAAATCTTATCTAAGCTTCAGAATACTGGGATTATGGAAGTGGAGGAGTAAAATAGCATACTCTCCTCTTATTATACCCTTTTAAAAATATTTTTATTCATATGTTTATCTTAGTGAGTGAAGTTAACACACATCTGGAAAGGCTAGAAAAGAAGGTAGGGACCACTAGGGCTGGAGTTACATGTGGTTGTGAGCTGCCTGAAGTGGGTTACAGGAACTAAGATTGCTCCTCTAGAAGAGCAGCCCAAGCCCTCTCTTATAAAAGTCTTTATAAAAGAAAAGATTCACTGATGGCTCAGAGGAGTAAACAATTCTGTAATCCTGGATGGAGACTCAGGGAACTTATTATTCATCTTTATGCTTTTTGTGCACATTCTTCATTTAATCTCTTACAATAAAGATTTTTCACAAGTAAGCCGTTTTTCATTTTGAAAAAAATTTAAGCAGTTTGTATCTAATATGTTTTTCATTATTACATTACCTTGGGAACACTGTTTACTTATTTGCAAAATTTCTTTCACCAAAATAGATTAAGAAGATATTCAAAGCTCATTCATGCTTACAGAGAGAAGACCCACATGCAGAAATATAATGTTTGTAATATACCCACCAGACCATTAAATGCTGATTATTTTTAAAAATTATTTCTTTTATTTTTTTGAGATAATTATATCATCCCCAAGTATTTTACCTTGCTCCAAACTTTCCATATACTCCTCCATGCTCTCTGCTCTTTTCTTCCAAACCAATAGCCTCTTTTCCATTAATAGTTGTAACACACATACACACACATATATGTATGTATGTATGTATAATTTGTCTGTGTATTTGTTTAAATCTTATTAGTAAAACTAACTAACTTGTCTGTGTTTGGAACTAAAGACAAAGGAAACTTTTAGAAGAAAATCCAGTTTCAGGAAATACAAATGACACCTACCAGTTCTGGTTATATGCACATGACAAATGTGCACATAAATGAAGATAACTTACAAGTTCTCTTGAGCTTCTTATGTGTGTGTATGAGATATGAGTGAATATACATGTGTGTACAATGTACACAGACTGTATCATGCTACTTGTGTATACTGTCAAGGCTGACCATTTAGTATTAGATATCCAGTTTATGTGATCTTAGTAAAAGAAATCCAGCAACAAAGAAGCCAAGTAAATTTAAAAAGACAGACATCTCAAAAGCAATAATATATGGTTGTCTAATTGATATTCCTAACAAGATCTTGGTGTTGCCCTCTATGTGTCTTGAGCCTGGGGAGCCTATATAAAGCTTGTTTTGTCATTATTTCCACATTTTTCCAAACATTGACAAGGTAATTATTTAAACAATGGCATTTAAAGAAATTCACAAAGACAAGATCACCTTAGTAAATTGGGAACATGGGGATTATGGGAAAGGGTAGAAGGGGAGGGAAGAGGAAGGGAGAGGAGCAGAGAAAAACACAGCTCAAGAAAAACAATAAAAAAGAAAAAGAAATTCACAAAAACTTAAAACAAAATCTAATGGGACTCATTCATTGATAATCATACATAAAAACACAAAATTTAAAAATCCATTAGGAAAAGTGTTCTAAATAGTAAATACTAACATTTTTATTTTATTTCATTTTATTTTGCATTGCTATATGGTTTAATAGTTCTTTAAACTTTCAATGCCAGCACTTCTTATTAAAAAGTTATGGTTTTAATTTCAATTATGGGTATATGTGCGTGCATATGTGTGTCTTTGTGAATACAAGTGCAGGTACTCACAGATGTCAGGAGACAGTATCAGATTTCCTGTGTCTGGAGTTCCAAATGCTTGTGAGCTGCCCAATATGGATGCTCAGAGTCTAACTCAGCCCCCCTAAAAGAATAGCAAGTGCTCTTAACCAGCGAGCCACCTTTTTAACTCCACAAATGATGGTATTAAGACACTTACATTTCTATTATTGCTGAATCGCCCTTTACTTTTACCATTTAAATTAGTTATCTCTTACCACGATTGATTGATTAAAGATATGATATTTAGCTTAGAGAGATGACTCCTTGGTTAAGAGCAGATTTTGACATATTGGAGCTTTCAGAGTTGATTTGCAGCACATACATGGTGGCTCGCAATCATTGACAATTCAAATTCCAAGGGATCCAATCCATTATCTGGTGTCTGTGAGAACCAGAAATGCATGTACTTCATAACCATATGTGAAAACAAAGCACTAAAAGACATAATAAACACAGAAAAGATATTAAATTATGTTTTCGTTTGGAAAAGTAGTGAACGTTATCCTCCTATCTGAATGAAGTTTGTAAGTAAGACTTTTCTTTGCACATAGCATAACATTTCAGTTCAAGGAATTTGAATGTGCCCACACCTGCACGATGTTTCACAAATCATGAATACCAGTGCCTTGTGGAATTTCATGGAAGACATTCTCCATTTAGAATATTAATTTTGCCACCATTTTAAGTCATACTGAGTTTTGGCTATCTTTCAAATATCCAAATTATAATTGTTATTTAGTACTAATCTATTAACCAATATTTTCCTTTTTTCACAAAAGAATTTATTTTCTCAGATTTGTTGATGTGGGATTCCTCTCAGTATGCTATGAATATGTTTAATTGCCATTGGTTAATTTAAAAAAAAACTGGTTTTGGCAAATGGTTTAACAGAATATAGCCAGGCTGGAAATGATATATAGAGTGAGTACGTGGGGTCAGTGAGAAGCCATGCAGATGCTCACAGGAGACAGATACACTGAAACCATGCCAGTAAGCCACAGCTACATGGCAATACACAGATTAATAGAAATGGATTAATTTAAGATATAAGAGTTAGACAGAAATACACTTAAGCTATTCGTCAAACAGTATTGCAAACTATATAGTTCCTCTGTGATTATTTTGAGTCATGGCTGTTGGGAAGCTAACTAACACCCGCTTGATGTGGGAGTGTCATATATCAATCTGTTGATTTCATTGGTTAAATAAACTGCCTTGGCCCTGATAGGTAGGAACATAGGTGGGTGGAGTAAACAGAACAAAATTCTGGGAAGAAGAGGAAATGAGGTCAGAAAGCATGCAGCTCCGCTCAGAGCCAGACGCCTCAGAGAGAGACACCATGCTCCTGTCTAGTGGGCAGACGGGATAGCTCTGCTCTCTGAGGCAGAGGGATGAAGCTCCGACCCAAGATGGATGTAGGCTAGAATCTTCCCGGTAAGCGCACCTTGGGGTGCTTACTCACATGATTAGAAATGGGTTAAGAGGTTGAAGCTAAAGGGCCAAGCAGTGCTTAAAAGAATACAGTGTCCATGTAGTTATTTTGGGTAAAGCTAGCCGTGCAAGCGGCCGGGGTGTTGGGGACACAGCTCTGCCACTCCTATTTCAACAGATGGCTGCCCAATGTGAGGCTAACTGAATCCACTAAAAGCCTGAAAAAGCTTGGGAAAGAGTAAAGCATGTTTTCTTGGTAGCAGCAGTTTCTCGGGTCTGCTCTGCTTGCTAGAGGCAATCAAGCGCTCTCAGCTAAGAGAGGCTTCCTGACTCAGCTTCAGCTGCAAAACCCTGCAGCTCATTAAGAGGTCCTGCCACGAAACACTTAAACGTTGTTGGCAAAAAGCTGAACGCATGCTTTTCGGTTTTCAGCCGTAGCAGGAAAAAAGCTGCGCTGTTTAAAAATGCTGGCTTTCTGGGCTGTCCTACCATGGCAAACTCTGACTCTTTTATGCGGGTGGGTCGTGCGGTTTGCAAGCCCAGGCTGCTGAAGCTCGCTTGCTGGCAGGGACCTTGAAACACTGTAGAGTTGTGGCACTGAAGGCGGCTCTGGCAGGTACCTCAGCCATGAGGCTGGAAAGCTAAGGAATGGACTGGATCTAGCTGGCAAAGCCACGGCTTTAGTCCTCCTGCGATTGCTTGGTAAATTAAAGACTCGTGTGGTCAGAAAAACAGAGAGAGAGAGAGATACAGTAAAAAGAGATTCAAAGACAAAGAAAATTCCTAAATGATTCACAGTGTGTTGAAAATATATGCAGACTAAAAGTTGAAGTTCTTAAAGTAAAAAACAATTAAAAAAGGAAGAGAGTTGTTGTGTGTGGTAGTACAGGCCTTTAATCCCAGTGCCTAGAAGGAAGAGACAAACAGATCTCTGTGAGTTCAAGGTGTGGTAGCATACACCTTTAATCCCTATGCTTGGGAGGCAGAGACAGAAGGATCTCTGAGAGTTCAAGGACAGCCTGGTCTACAGAGTTATTCAGGGACAAAGATACAGAGAATATAAAATAAAAGTAAAAATAAATGAAATAGAGGTTAAAATAAAGTGCACAAAGATGGAAAATACACAGAGAATCTTGATACTGTATGCTATTATGCTCTCTTTGAATTGTTTGAATGCTGAGGAAGGAGCAAAAGCTACTAAAAGATATTTGTTTATAAATGCTGCTGAACTAATTCAACACAGATATTTTGGAAATGCCTTGACTTTGCAATTTGGATCTAAGGACATGAAACTTTGGAAAGGAGTTTCTTGTTTTGTTTTTACAGAGGATGAGACCCTGTTCATTTCTTCTATCCGAATATGGTATGATGGACCACGCCCTCCTGAAGGGTTGCTGTGAACATCTTCAGAAAATTGCTTCGCTCAACTGCCAACTGAGATGAAACTAGCACACAGGTTATACCATGAAAGACCTAATTAACGATGCCCCCATTCAGCAGGAAGCAGTTCAGAAAGAAAAAACTGTGCCCATGTTCCCAAATATGGTTTATAAATGTTCTTTTACATTTAAAGGGGGAAATGATATAGGTATAAATAATTTACATTAGTATAGATTTTGCTTTATTGATAGAGATTTAAGGTCAGTTTTGCTATATGTATCTGTATTTCTGATCTTGATTAAGGTATTGAGATTGTATAGTTCACTTAATAATGTAATGCATATAGGCTGTTAATAATCATCTATAATAGTCAAGTTTGTAGTCATGTTAGATTTTCTAGATGTGCACGGATATATTTCTGATAGGCATTCTTCATATCTTTCAAAGGCTAGAGAATATGGCATTTTAAATGTTTTGATAACTTAGGGTTTTTCATGACAATGAGACACTCTGCTCCTGGAAGCACTTATTTACTTCAGGAAGAAGATGGGCATCGAAGAGGATCCTTATGGAGTTTGATAGCCATTTGGGCAAGAAACTGCTCTTGCCTGGACTATTGCATAAACTGGACACAGAGAACCCGCAGAGAGAGGACTACTGAACTTGCCTAAAGGTGAGATGATCTTTCGGGGTTCCTGATTCATGAAAGAGTCTGCAAGACATTCTTCAGGACAAGCAGATAGTGACTGCCTTTGAAGTTTCCTGCTTTGTGGAATGTCTGCTGAAAACTATGGGTCTGTAGGCCGAAGATGGATGCCCCAACGGTACAGAGGAACTTTGGGTGACTGTACAGGCAGCGAGAAGTCTCTGTCATTTCTAGAGTTTGAAAGTTGCTTATTTCTTGTTTGCTTAGATAATATTATATCCTTCTGGAATCTTTGATGCAGTTGAAGAATAGATAGATAGTTAAGTTGTTTTCCTTTGTTATATGTAATTTTGCTATGTTCAAGTTAAAGCCTTTCCTTTTTGTTTAAACAGAAAAAGGGGAAGTGATGTGGGAGTGTCATATATCAATCTGTTGATTTCATTGGTTAAATAAACTGCCTTGGCCCTGATAGGTAGGAACATGGGTGGGTGGAGTAAACAGAACAAAATTCTGGGAAGAAGAGGAAATGAGGTCAGAAAGCATGCAGCTCCGCTCAGAGCCAGATGCGTCAGAGAGAGACACCATGCTCCTGTCTAGTGGGCAGATGGGATAGCTCTGCTCTCTGAGGCAGAGGGATGAAGCTCCGACCCAAGATGGATGTAGGCTAGAATCTTCCTGGTAAGCGCACCTTGGGGTGCTTACTCACATGATTAGAAATGGGTTAAGAGGTTGAAGCTAAAGGGCCAAGCAGTGCTTAAAAGAATACAGTGTCCGTGTAGTTATTTTGGGTAAAGCTAGCCGTGCAAGCGGCCGGGGTGTTGGGGACGCAGCCCTGCTGCTGCTATTTCAGCACCCGCTGCCAACAATTTGTGACTTGAGAGATAGCACAGCAGGGAAGAAGACTTGCTGCTCGTGCAGATGACCCAGGTTCAGATCCTACCACCACATCTTGGTTGCAACCATCCCATCTTGGTGTGTACATGTGTGTGATGTGTGTGTGTGTGAGTGTGTGTATGTAAAAAAGAAATAGAGAGTAAAAAGTGAGAGTGTATCTGTGCAAATGTGTGCCTGTCTGCAAAATAAGGGCCAGTGGATTCAGAGGGAGAGAGGGCGACATGGGAGGAACTAAAGGGCAATAAGGGGAGAGGAAATGATATAAATTCAATGCTCATATATGAAATCTCCAATAAGTAAAAAATGATTTTTAAAATGTATAAACCCCTCCGCTATACACTGGGAGGTAATATTCATCTTCTGTCAGCTTAGCATAATATTGTAAAGTTTGTTCTTCTTCTCCATTGTTCTACCATTGATTCATGATTCTAATCAGTCTTGCTTTTTGCCATTTTAATCCTCTGTGCATGTCATATTTCAGACTGCCATGTTCTGTTTGGAAAGCTGTGTTTAAAACTTCATAGAACATAAAATTTTATACAAAGTAGCAGTACCTGAGAAATGATGCATTTTTGTTTTATTCAGACATAAGTATACGGATCTATGACCACAATAATTTTAGATATAAAATACTATGGCAAAGCAATAGTTATTTATAGCTAATTTCTCTATAATATATTTTAACTAGTAGTTGAATTTGTCAATTTAAATTATAATCAGATGCCAAAACCAGGTAAGACTCTGAACTGGATGGAGGGGGGAGGACCTTTGACTTTCCACAGGGCAGGGAACCCTGACTGCTCTTCGGACTGGAGAGGGAGGGGAAGAGGAATGGGGGGAGGAGGAGATGGGCAGGAGGAAGGGGAAGGAAAGGGGAGGCTGGGAGGAGGCAGAAATTTTTTTTCAATAAAATAAAAAGGATGTTGTTCTTTTCCTTTCTTTCTGGTATCTTTTCTGGATCTTAGAAAAGTATAATGGCTGTTGATTGTCTTGGAGGAAGTATTTCTGAGTCCTTGCTACTTATGGCTACCAAAGTTCCAAGATAAAAGCCCTTTCCGAGGTTTGGAGGGACTGACATGGAAGAATAAGGATGTACTAGATGGAGCATGGAGGAAAGGGTCTACTGGGAAAAAAGAGCTGGATGTGCCATTGAGTTAGGAGGAGTCCACTGTGAATGGAGACAGTGAATGAGAGCAGTGCTCTGCAAGTGATCTGTCATAGGGTTCAGGGTGAGAATGAGAATTTGGAAATGGAGAACAGGAAAACATACTGTGAAGTACTTTTTAATTTGACTATTTTTCTTAGAATTTAAGAAGTTGTAGCTTTGAATAGGTAGAAATGCCCTTTGCTAAATCTATTTCCATCCCTCAGAAACTTATGATTGTTTTTTATAATGCAGGCATTTTTTTATATCAAAACATCAGATTTCTTATAGAAATTTTTTTCTGTACATTTTATCCCCAGACTATAAAATAGTGCTGAAATTTAGAAAATGCTTAGTAAATATTTGATGAGAAGTTCCCTCGTAGGAAGCTTTCCAAACTCTATTTATTCTTTAATTTTCCTGAGAAAGAGTCTTCTCCATAGAGAATGTTTTATGTAACATTAAATCAAAGTGCTTGCTTGCCTTGATCTGGCAGGACCATGGGCAGGTGATGGGTCTTTTGTGAGGGAAAGAAAAAGCCTGTTTGGGTTTCTCCAACCATCTGTCTGCTGTGGTAAAAACATCCCACAGATGAAAGTGTCTATGCATCTGAGTTTTAGAGGTAGTCTCAAATGGAAAGGTACTACTGGGATTCTGTTTGGCAGTGAAATGCACAGGGAGAAAAAGTTTTTATAAAAGTTCTCTGCCTTTCTCTCATCTCCATTTCTTTCTTTCTAATAATATCTTTGGATTCTCTGTTGAAAGCATGGCTAGAAATAGGCAGGATCCCAAGTGTCAAATTACTATAGTAAAGTTAATGTGGAAAACGCATCGTAAAAATAGTATGTAACTGTCCAGAAAGAGGTGTGCTATTTCCAAGAGACAAAACTCCTGTAAAATTCATGGTATTTATCAAGATAGTTACTGCATGTATAAAGGATTAAAATTTAAAAATCACAAGTGCATTTAACCTAAACAGAAAGCATCCAACATTTTACTTTTTGATGAAACATGTTGTGCAAGATACTTCAAAATTCATATGATGAAAAACATAAGGTTTTCACAATGAGTCTGGAAAAATGTTGGTTTCAATTTTCAATGTTATGTAATGATCACTATCTATCCCCTCCTTCTTCTTCCTTATTTCCTTCTCTTTCCCTTGATATATATATATATATATATATATATATATATATATATATATATATATGAAATGATCATCAAAGATAATGTTTGCTATTTACATTGTGATTTCATACAAGGCTTTGTATTTTTAATATTCATGATTGTACTCCTGTGAACTCTTTGTACATTGTTAAGTGATAGACTTTCTCTTTATTATATGATGTTTTCTGTCTTCTAATTTAGATATAGAATTAAAAAGAGGAAAAGATAATATATATATAGATCCATGTTAGCTATTCTCCATTCTATTTTGGTCAAAACTTTCTCAATCAATCAGTGGTTCAGTGGTTTAATTATATTTTATATTTTGGTACAATTAATAATTACTTAATTACCATCTGGATGGCACAGGAAGTAAAGGTTTATGTTGTAAGACTGAAGCCCTAATTCAATTCATGTGCTCATAATGTGGAAAGGAGAACCAACTTCCTCAAATTCCCCATGCCTTCACATTCTTAATATGTAAGTTTGCAGAACTTTTTTGCATGTTTTACACTCTTTAAACTTTATATATTATGAAGAACATAGAACAATTAGAGTAAATTTATTTTACAAATGCTCCAGGTTTCCAGAGTCTTGAAATTTCTTTGTCCTTTATTATTTTTGTTTTTATCAGAAAATAAGTAATTTTTCTTAGTGCTCTCTGAATTATTCTAAAGCTAAAATTTCATAGATATTTACATGAAGTGAAACAGTAAATGTCAAAACAAGAATGCATAGATATTTGAATTTTGAAAAGAATACCTGAGAAGTATCCTGACGCTACACACTTCTGTCACTGTGCTAAACCCAAGTTAAGTCTCAAAGTGGAATTATAAAGAAATACATGAAAATATTCTTCTCAACTGCCTCACCTGCACCCATGCTACAAACTTAACTTGCTTGACATAAAAAAGTCACTTCCCAATATACTTTTGCTGATAACATTTACTTATCCCTAAATGTGGTGGTGCTACTTCGTTTGTGTAATGAGAACTTTGTGGGAGAAGAATTCTCCTACACGATCAATATTAACTTTTATCATGAGCAACACACTGTGTTTTCTTTTCTTGCCATTTACTTTAGGTTTAGTTATGAACTGCCAGAGTGAAACCAAAGAATCTATTGAACTTAAGTGAAATCATACCACCTGGGTGAAAATAAGCTGTTCTCTGTGGATGAACTTCAAAGCCTAGCAGACACAGAAGTTTCAAACAGGCTGTGTCTTTCAGAGTAGTATTCCCATAGAACCGATTTAACTTTTTTATATGTCTAGGTTGACTGATCCTCACCACAACTTTGTCAAGATTTGAGCTGCTTAATTCATTTTGTAGAACAAGATGCACTTAAAGTAGGAAGTCAGGTCTTTTATATTGGCACTTCATCTTCAATGAGGTCTAAAGATTAACTAGATCCAAAGAAACAAGCTGTTCTCTGTCTATAATGACAACCACATCTTTTATTTTCTTTTTCATTGTAACAGTGACAGAATGGCCTTGGACTCCATCTTCAACCTCACACATCTGCTTCTCCAGAGGTGTGATAACACGTGTATACACAATACCCATGCTGATCACATCATTGACACTTTTTTTTCCTGTGGTGACACAGTGGCTTTTAAACTCTTCCAACTCTTTCAGTATCTTGAATACTATACCTCCTTAAAATTCTCACATGTTGCTTTGAAATACTCTTGAGATATTCCTTTTTTTTCTGTTTGATTCTTTGTTCTTCCTGTATAATGCCTCATTTCCATGTAGAGCTTGTCCCTCCTCGCCTTCCTGCCTGCCAAGGATTTTCTACCATGTCAGTTTTATTGTTGCTTTGAAATCTTCACAATAATTTCAAAATATTTACCGTATCTTCATAGGACTTTCATTTTTAATGTCCATCACCTCATCCTCAATTTCTTTAAGAATTCTAGCACAGCATGCTCCACAGCATTCACTGAAAGAACTAAACGTTTTGATGATTTTTTGAGGCTATTAAAAACATACATTAATATAAATATAAATAAAATTTATAAACATAATAAGATAAATTATCATTAATTAATAATAAAATGTTAGTTAAATGCTTCCATGTTTATACATGACTTACCGAGGCTTCCCATGCCTACCCTTACCTTGTTCTGCATTCTCAGACTAATTTCTAAGTTCTATATGTGGTAATGTTTTTAAATAATAAAGCTCACCTTACCACCTCATTTGCTCAAGAAAGAATGTGGAACTTGGTAAGTTCTAGAAAGAAAGAACCCACTATTTTTTTTTATTTGTATGACTGCCAAACTAAAACACTTTGAGTTTCTAGGAAGTGTGTGTTCTTGTGTTTATCTTTCATGGTAACAAGAATGAGAAAACCATTTAAATTTTGCTTCTATCTGAATTTCTGTACATGTAATATAATGCATATATGTGATAGAACAAAATAAAAAGAACAGTTCTAACAATAGGTCTATGAGTCTGGCTTAGAAGCTAAAAGCATGTGTTGCTTCTGCAGAGAACCTAGTCTGCTTTCCAGTACCCAAATAGGAGCTCACAAGCATCTCTATCTCCAGTCTCAGAGCATCTGATATCTTCTTTTAGTCTGTGCAGTTACCAAGAATATGGTGCATTTGCATACATAAAAACAAAAAGAATAACATGTAAAATAATATAAATAAATCTTTTAAATATTGGGTTCATTCTTATACCTTTTAATTCTGGTATATCATTTAAAGTTAAGCATAATTTATAACATTTTTCCTACTATAATTACATATAAAATATATATTCATACAAATTAATAAACTGTGTAATTTTAGACAGCAATGCATATATTGTTATTCTGCTTTATGTACCTCAGAGCTTTTACACTCATACTTCTATTCAAAATTCTATGTAAAAACTATTAATACTTAAATTTTCTAAATTTAAGAATATAACATACTCCTGTATGATTAGTAAATATGTTCCTTATGGTGAGTGTCCAAAATATTAATCAGAATTTATTAAGACTATCCTATAAGATGGAAATTTGTTTTTCTAAAAACTAGTGTTTCAAGAACAATTTCAGGCAGACCCCAGCAGTCGGTCAGCAGGTTAGCTACGTGCAGGCAAGAGCAGCATTTATTCCAGTTAGAAGAAGAGAAAAGTGATTATTCCCAGCTAAACTGTTCCAATCTCAAGGCCCTAAGCACCAAAGCGCATCCTGTATCATTACCACACCCATCTCAGCTCTAGCAAGTCAGTTGAGCCTTTCCCCCAGCACTGGAGGATTTTCATTGCTCTAGTGCAGTCCCCAGCAGGTAGCAAGAAGGTGAGAGACCTGCTTGCATGCCAAACCACCACCACTGCAACCAACTCGATTCTGTTCCCATAAGTCCCTCTTCAACTCCCAACCATGCCTACCCCAGCATCCTCCCCAAGGACAGCCCTCTCTAGCAACATACCCCCATACTAATTGGAAGTACAGCAGCCCCTATAGGCACAAGAACCAACTATACCAGTTAGAAGAACAGATGGGTTAATGCCAGTGTAAGAATACATTCAACAATGTAAAGAACAATGAGGTACCACCAGAACACAGTGGTCCTATAACATCAAGATCAGAACATCCCATCACAGAAGCAGAAGAAAATGACTTTAAAAATAATAAACAATTTTATGAAGATGATAGATACTCTTAAAATTACAAATTCCCTTAAAGAAATGAAGAAAAAGTCAAATACAAAATTTCAAGAAATCAATAAATCTCCTAAAGAAATCCAAATAAAACTAAAAAAAAAACAGGTGAAGCAAACAGCTCAAGACTTCAAAATTTAAATAGAGGACATAAAGAAAACACAAACAAATGGAAGTCTGGAAATGGAAAATCTGGAAAGTACTATAGAGGAAATAGACTCATTGGATCAATAAAAAAATAAATCCAAAGAATTCTTAGCACATAGGACACTATGAAAACACCAAACAAAAGAATAATAAGTATATAAGAAGAATTCCAGCTGAAAGACACAGAAAATAAACTCAACAAAATTTTAGAAGGAAACTTTCCAAACCTAAGAAATGTTGTACCTGTGAAGGTACAAGAAGGTTACAGAGTAACAAATAAATTGGACCAAAAGCCCTCTGGCCACATAATAATCAAAGCACTATACATACAAAATAAAGAAAACAAAGTAACTTAAAAAAATGTATGCCTATCAAAACTAAACCTAACTTCTCAATGGAGAATCTAAAAGGGAGAAGGTCCTGGACATATATTTTGTAGACACATAGAAACCACAGATGCCAGACTGGACTACCATACTCAGCAAATTTTCACTCACCATAGATGGAGAAAACAAGATGTTTCATGACAAAATCAAATTTAAATATTATCAATCCACAAATCCTGCCCTACATAAAGTAATAGAAGGAAAACTCTAATTAAAGGAAGTTAGCTGAACCCATGAAAACAAAGGTAACAGGTAATATAACACCAGCAAAGCTCAAAGAAGGCAAACACACACATACACAAATATAACCATCACCACCAAAATAAAAAGTAGTAGAATTAACAATCACTGGCCGTTAGCACACTTAATATCAATGGATTTGGTTCAGCAATAAAAAAAATGCATGCTAACAAAATGGATATGAAAACAGGAGCAATTATGATGAATAAAAGAAACAGTTTATGAGTGAGTACATGATATTTATCTTTCTTGGTCTGGGTTGCCTCACTCAATATGATGTTTTCTAGATCCATCCAATTGCTTGTAGATTTTTTTTCCCATTTTATTTTATTTATTTTATTTTTCTCCTTTAACAGCTTCAACTGGGTGTGGGTCAACAGAACCATTCCCAGCACAACCATGGGTGTGGGGTTCCCAGCAGTCTCCCCAGGACGATGGTTCCTGCAATGATCTCTAGGGGGAAAGGCTCCCAACAGATCCCCTCCCCGCTCCCATACAAAGGCAGGCAGCTATCACATGGAGAGCACCAGTCAGAGTCAACCATGGTGTCAGACGAAAGGAGAAGGGACTGACACAAGGAGAGAACCTCCTCTCGAGTGGTGAAGCAATCCACCTCTCCTGGGAACAGAGGGGTGCCCGATGACTCCTAGGTCGAGTGGGGACAAGGCCTATTTTCTTTCCCCCTTACCCATCCTAGGGTTCCCAGGGCCCTGCCTTAGGTTGGGGGATTATCCTGCCATAAGTCGCCCGTCCTTGGAGCTCCTCAAATAAAAGGCATCTAGCAGGATTAAAGTAAGCAGATCACAGGGCACCCTGTCTTAGGCCATGTGGAGAGCTCCCTCATACCTGTACCATGCCATGTTGAGCCGGTTTCTACAACCTCTGTATGGTGTGCTATTCAGGCGAGGATCCACACTAACTCCCGTCATTGGGCCCCTGCGTCTATCATTAATGAAAAGACTGTGAGGAGCTCCTCAAACAAAAGATATAATGATATAATTTTGGCACCAATAACTCCATCTCCAGACAAGAAGAAAGGGCTTTTTCCCAACCCAGTATTCACCTTTCAGTCTGGCCTATGGTATGTCCTCCTTCCTAAGTGCCTACTCCACATAAAGTTACGTGTGCTGCCTGCGAAAAATTAGGGCAGTGTAAAAGGGATCAAAATCTAAAATTTTTAACATATGCATTAAACCCAAACATTTTACAGCATGTGTCAAACTTTTCCCAACATCTATAAGCAGTTACAAATATCATTAGAACAATTTCAGTAGGAGTACAATGACATACATTGATGTTATCAAATACCACCAGTTCCAGTCTCTGAGCAACAGTGACAGGAACCCCCAATTTTCCCCCTTCTTAAGTGAAGAGAGGTTAATATTTTAATTAAAATGAGTTCTGTGTCCCAAAGTTTAAAGCAGTCTGATGTTTAGTCTGCAACTCAGCTCCAAAGCAGACCAGAGTTCAAGCTGCAGAAGCAGTTTAACATTTGTGCTCCAGGACAGGTGGGGGAACCTGGGTGAGGCGAGCTGGATTCAGCTACATGAAGCATATCCTGGCACTTATGTCCGCCGGGTCTCCCTGGACTCTGGAGGCAGGATGACACCCTGCAGAGTGGTGTAGCTGGTTTTGTTAGCAGGCACTTCTTTCCTTGGGGGCAGGGAAGACCGGACCAAGGACCTCTCCTCAATCATCTCTGGAAGTCTGGAACTCCTCTGTGTCCGCAGCCTCGACATCACGTCCAGATTTATTTTCTTTCTGTGAAAAAAGCACAAACACATCCTCGACCCCAAATATATATACAGGTCGGGTTTTTTCATAATGCATTGCAAGGGCTTTTCACCTTGTCTTATCAAAGGTAAGCTTGGTGTCATCAAGCCAGATCCGTTTGCATCAGGATCTGCTGGCAACTTTTATGAGTTGCTTTGAAGGAGCCTTGTTATGCTCCATAATTTTTATTATTGTTAGCCATATATGCAGTTCCTCCATTGGAAGAGTCATTTGTAATATTTAACATAAAATCTTTTAAGGGATTTTTTGCTATAACATTAGCAAGATACAGGTGCATAAATAGTAGCAGTGATCTGGGAAAAGACCATTGTTTTTGGCCTTTGAATTTAGCACAAGCAATTGTCCAGGAATCAATCTTAAAATTATCAATGAATCTACTGTTTAGTATAAGAAACATTGATCATAGTCAATAATTTGTTAAACCATTGTCCAGATTCTATCCTGTCCTTTTATATCAGGCATTGCCTGTAGATTTTAAGTTTTAATTTTTTCCCACTGTGTAGTACTCCATTGTGTAAATGCACCACATTTTCCTTATCCATTCTAAGGTCAAGGTCATTTAGGTTGTTTCCAGGTTCTGGTTATGGCAATTAATTCTTCTGATCACATGTCTTTATGATGTGATTGAGTATCCTTTGGGAATATAACCAAAAGTGGTGTTGCTGGGACTTGAGGTAGATTGTTTTCTAATTTTCTGAGAAATTGCCATACTGATATCCAATTGACTTTACCAGTATGCACTCCCAGCATCAATGGAAGAATGTTACCTTTACCCTATATCATCTCCAGCAATAGCCATTATCAGTGCTTTTGATGTTGGCCATTCTGACAGGTTTAAGATGGCATTTTAGAGTTGTTTTGATTTGCAATTCTCTGATGGCTAAGATGTTGAGCATTTCCTTAATTGTCGTTCAGCCATTTGAGATTCATCTGCTGAGAGTTCTCTGTTTTGTTATGTACTTCATTTTTTTATTGGATTAATTGTTTTTTGATGACCAATTTCTTGAGTTTTTTGTATATTTTAGAGATCAGACATCTGTCTGATGTAGGGTTAGTGAAGATCTTTTCCCATTCTGTAGCCTGCTCTTTTGTCTTGTTGACTGTGTTCTTTGGTTTACAGAAGCTTCTCAGTTTCAGGAGCTCTCATTTATTACTTGTTTTTCTCAGTATGAGTGCTACTGGGGCTATCTTTAGGAAATAGTCTTCTGTGCCAATGCATTCAAGTGTACTTTCCACTTTCTCTTCTATTAGGTTCAGTGGGGTTGGTTTTATTTTGAGATCTTTGATCTGTTTGTATTTGAGTTTTGTGCATGTGATAGATATGGATCCATTTTCCTTCTTCTACATGTTGTTATTGATATCCAGTGATGCCAGCACCATTTGTTGAGTATGCTTTCTTTTTTCTATTGTATGATTTTAGGTTCTATGTCAAAACTCATGTGTTCACATGTATGTGCATTAATATCAGGGCCTTTGCTTCAATTCCATTGACATCTATAAGGCTACAATTACCTCGATTCCCAAACCACACAAAGACTACACTAAGAAAGGGAATTACAGACAAATTTCCCACATAAACATTGATGTAAAAAAAACTCAGTAAAATACTAGCAAACTGAATCTTAGAACACATAATTATATCATTCACCATCATCAAGTTGACTTCATTCCAGAATGTAGGAATAGTTCAACGTAGGAAAACCTGTCAATGTAAACAAACAAATAAACAGACTGGAAAAAAAAGAAAAAAATATATAATCTTCTCATTTGATGCTTACATAGCCTTTGATAAAGTCCAACACCCCTTTATGATAAAAAAGAGATCAGTGATAAAAGCAACATATCTCAACATAATAAAAGCAATATGCAACAAGTTGACAGTTAACATCAAATTAAATAGCGAGAAACTCAATGTGATTCCATTAAAACCAAGAAAAAGACAAGCCTGTCCTCTCTATATATCTTTTCAATATAGTACTAGAAGGTCTAGTTAGAGCAATAGGACAACAAAAGTAGATTAAAGGGATACAAACTCAGAATGAAGACATCAAATTTTCACTATTCACAGATGATATGATTGTATACCTAAGTCACCCCAAAAATTCTACCACGGATCTCCTACATCTGATTAAAACCTTCAGTAATATGGCAGGATACAAGATTTCAAAAAGCCAGTATTCCTACTATATAACAATAATTAAAGAGCTGAGAAAGGAATCAGAGAAACAACACTCTTTATGATAGCAACAAACAACAAAATATATCTTGTGGTAACTCTAACTAAACAAGTGAACAACTTGAATGACAAGAACTTTAAATTTTTAAAGAAATAAATTAAAGAAGGTATCAGAAAATGGAAAGATCTTTCATATTCATGGATAGGTAGGATTAACATAGTAAAAATGGTATTCTTACCAAAGGAAACCAAAAAATTTAATGCAATCCCATCAAAATCCCAACACAATTTATAGACCTCAAAAGAACAATATTCAACTTCATATAAAAATCAAAAAAACTCAGGATAGCTAAAACAATCCTGTACTACAAAGGAACTTTCATAGGTATAACAATTCTTGATTTTGAGTTCTATCATAAAGTTTTGGTAGTAAAAATGACTTGGTATTGGCATAAACACTGCACATGGATCAAAGAAATAAAATCAAAGATCTTGACGTAAATCCACATACCTTGAACACCTGATTTTTGACAAAAAGCAAAAATTATACAATGGATAAGAAAAACATCTTCAAGCAATGGTGCTGGCATAAACAGATGTTCACATGTAGAAAAATGAAAGTAGACCCATATCTATTGCCATACACAAAACTCAAGTCCAAGTGGATCAAAGATCTCAACAAAATTCCAGTTACACTGAACCTGAAAAAACAGAAAATAGAAACCGGTTTTAAACACTTTATCACAGGAGACTGCTTCCTGAATATAGCATCAGTAGCACTGACACTGTGATCAGCAATTTATAAATGGGACCCTCAGAAAGTGAAAAGCTTCTGAAGGCAAAGGATACTGTTTATCAATAAGACAAATCTGTACCCTGCATAATGGGAAAAGGTCTTCACCAATTCCACGTCTGATTGAGGAATAATCTCCAAAATATATAGCTAACTCACAAAACTAGACATCGAAATACCAAATAACCCAATTTAAAAATGGGGTATAATCTATATGGGAAATTCTCAACAGAAGAACCTCAAATGTGCAGTCTGGGCATGGGAGGCATGTTGGGGGAGCACATACGGGAAGAGTAAAGAAAGAGACATCTTGACGGAAGGGGCAATATTGGGGTTAGGGAAAAATCTGGTGCCATAGAATCTCCCAGGAATCCACAGGGATGATTCCAGCTAAGAGGTCAACATTGAGGGAACCTGCATGGGACTGAGCTAGGCCCCCTGCATGTATAGGCAGTTGTTTTGCTTGGCCTGCTTGTAAGGCTTCTAGTAGTGAGATCATGTTCTATTCCTGGTGCTTAGGTGTCTTTTGGGAGCCTTCCCCATGCTGAATTCCCTAGCCCAACTTTTATGCAAGGGGAGGTGTTAGGTCCTACCTCAACTTGAGGAGTTGGTGGGGAGGAGGTAGATAGGAATCAGAGGAGGGAATGGGAGGAAACAAGGGAGGGAAAACTGTGGTTGCTATGTAAAATAAATTTTAAAAATGTTAAGTAATAAAATTTTTAAAAAAGAAAGTAATGTAAAATATTCTATCCATAAAAAGATACATCTTCATTTAGGTAGTAATAGAGGTGGCATCCTCAAGAGATATGGACAACATTGCAAAGATTAGGGAAAAAAATGTCTTTTAGATTGCATCTGGAAAAATCTAGGAGATAGGAGAGCAAGAAGTTGAGCATAATCACGAAGCAGGCTATCTACAATATTCCCAAAGAAATCATGCTTACCTATCATCTAGTCCCTTTCAGTAGCATAAAAATATCATTTCCATTTCAACATGAAAGGTTTGAGCAATTGAGTCCACAAACATCAGTTCAAACGCATTCAACAAATGTTAATGGCATATTTTTTCTTTTGTACTAAAGATACTAATTTTAAAGTATATATTCTGAGATTTTAATGATGTGAGATGTCCTTCTATATATGCGTGTGTTGGTTTATTGGATAATGAATAAAGCTGTTTCGGCCAATGGCTTAGCAGCCCCAGTTACAGTTTAACTTTCAAGAAATAATAGTGTACTACCTGGAAAATCTGTATTGTTTGGAATTCCTGGGCAAGATTAATATGAAATTTATACAGCATTGTCAGCTTAATTATTTACACTCTCAAAAAGATTGTTGCTTTTAGAATAGGGATTAAAATATGAGAATGATTGAAAATTTAACATTTATGAAAGAAGTGAGCTGCAGAATCAGCTGAAAGTTTAGCCCTTCAGAATACATTTAAAAAAGTATATGTACATACATGCTTTTTAACCACTGTGGACAAAGAAACATGTATAATACCCAAAGACAGTCAATATTCACTTATAAATAAGTTGGTAATATTTCTTGGTTCTGTATAGAAAAAAAAACTAAACACTTGGCAAGAGAAGTCTTATTTCCAAATATGTTTTTTTCTAAGTAAATTAAATTTTAGATTAAAATGAGAGTATAACAATTCATTCCTTGAAATTTTAAATTATACTTCACCAACACACTGACAGCTCTTTAAGAAAGTTACTGGATGCTACAACTTTAAAACTAGTTGCATGTGGCCATGTCAAAGGAGAAGCAGTTGGCAACTGAAACCGAAATGTCAGCCCACCAGGAGGTAAATCCATGATGAATGAATCTTGGATAGAAAATGTTCTGAGACAAGAGACTCCAGATGGCTTTTGCTTTTGCTGTACCATTACATGTTTGTTCCTGTCATTTTTCTCTGATATCTGGCATGGTGTGAATGGGTGTGGGGAGATCCTACTGCCTGTAATGTAGTGTGTTTATCTCAAGGAAATATCCCATTCTACTGGGCACTTTTACCTGTAGATTAGTATGACAATTATTTTTCTTAAACTGTAGTGTCTAATTGATAGCAACAATTTAGTTTATGTAGAGGTTTGGTGATTGAAATTATATACAATGAAATGTCACACTGTGAGTTTCATCTAAAGAGCTGCATAGATCGCAATTCAGGTTAGTAATTAAGGGAAACAATTGAATTCCCAGGAACCAGGCTGGCTTGATTTCTTTTAATCTTAATGTTGAAAGAGGCACTCACAGAGTTATGTGTGCATTCATATATATGTATATACATACAAATATACATGTGTGTGTATCCTTTGTACCAGGATTCATCACCTGTGACATTTAAATAAGCTCTCTCTTTCCAACCTTCCCTCCCTTGATCCTTTATTCCCTCCCTCCTTTCCTTCCTTCCTTCCTCTCTTTCAGAATGCTTAATGACTGGTTTTAAGCAGGCGTCGCACAGTGGTTAAAGCCATTTTCTCAATCCTCACAAGATATGTCACTAAGACTTCCCAGTAAAGTCTGGGCAGTTAGTGCTAACATGTACATATTCATAGTAACTGACAGTGGTGATGTGCCTCACACAGAAATATGTTAGCATCTACAAATCTGACCATAGCATCAAAACCCTCCTTTACATGGAAACCCAACCCAGGCAAATTTACTGGTTCCTAACTCAATATTTCCCATATGCTGTCTGAGCACTAGAGTGGCCTATCACAGCAAGGCTCATACTGTGAAGTGACCATCATTGTGGGTGTTTCAGTGAAGCCCATCAACTACTCAGTCCAACTCCCTACTCTGTTTGGGAAAAGAAATTTTAGAGATTCCCATTTCATCATCAATTAACTAAAAATAAGGTTTCCTTTGAGGAAAATGTATTTTTACTTTTCAGTTTCAAACATAACTTCCTTTAGTGACATCCAAAAATTTAACAGGACAACTTCCACTAACCTTCCAATGAAAAGACAAATAAATGTAGAAATAAGTTTTAATCTATCATCATCATTCAGTTATGTATAACCTTTTTATTCCTTCAGTATGCTAGTTTAAGAACACCAAGACACCATTCTTTTTTTTCTTGCCAAAGTAATTAGAGTGATATAAACTTTTATGACGCTCCTCTTGTTCCATAGGCAACAGTTACAAAAGTAAAGGTTTCATGGAAATTATATTGAGAATATTGCATTATATAAAATATTTACCCAGACTTTCACAGATAAAAACTATATATGTTCTACTAGTTTGTTTTGTATTACAATCATGAATGTTCTCTTGGCTGATTTACTTCACATACACACACACACACACACACACACAAAAAAAAACCTTTATAAAATCTCCCAGGAATTTTTGAGACCAAGAGTATGACACTATCAAAAGTAAGTGTAAGTTGCCTTTTTAAAAATATTGTTGCCAGAAAGTACCCACCACTTTTTCAGAACGTGGTAAACTATCTAAAACAGAATTTGATTATTTGAATATGCTAAACACTACTACATATTTTTTGATTGCTTGCTTCTCATGTATAATAAGCAAAAAAATGAATGATATCAAACAGATAAAAAATATCAAAGGATATAAATACCCACACTCCTTGTGTGTTAGTTTTCTCTGTAAAAAGTTGACACATGTAACAGCATTTGAACTGGAAGTGCAAGGAGCCAAATACACCCACCAATTAGTGTTGTACACAGTAGAGCATTTACCCCAAACTACCTTGTCTATCTGCCTCTTGCTCAGCTTTATATAAGTACAAAGATGATCTTATTGTCTTTATGTGCTTATTGTTCAATGTTATCTTTACTGCTTAGTAGCTTCAAAATGTTTTCATTACAATTTTGTTTTTGTAATATTTAATTTAATTATTAACAATGGGAAATATAATAAGATAAAAAATATCACACCAAAGCTTGGTTTGGCAAACCAACAAAAGTAAAAGAGTTCCAAGAACAGGCACAAGAATAAGAGATACCTTCATTCACATCTTCAGGAGTTCCATAAAAAATACTAAACTAAAAGTTATAAACATATGCAAAGTACAAAGCTTAGATTCTGTCACCTCAGTGCTTATAGCCTCATTCTCTGTGACTTCATAAAGGTTTTGTTCAGTTAATTTAGAAAGCCTTGTTTTCCTGGTGTCCTACATCATCTATGGCTCTTATGTTCTTTTTGTCTCATCTTCTTAGCTCTGAGGTGAAGGATTTAATGGAGACACCCCTTTTAGATAAGTGTGTTCCAATGTCTGTCTGTCTCTCTCTCTCTCTCTCTCTCTCTCTCTCTCTCTCTCTCTCTCTCTCTCTCTCTCTCTCTCTCTCTCTCTCTCTCTCTCTCTCTCTCTCTCTCTCTCTCTCTCTCTCTCTCTCTCTCTCTCTCTCTCTCTCTCTCTCTCTCTCTCTCTCTCTCTCTCTCTCTCTCTCTCTCTCTCTCTCTCTCTCTGTAATATTTGCCTATGGAACTTGGTTCTTATCTGCTACAGGGGAAAGCTTCTCTGACTATGGCTGAATAAAATATTGAATAATGAGTATAGCAGACTGCCATTAGGAGTAATTTCATTACTGCTTCTTTTGTTATTTTTTTATTTAGACCAATAGTGTTTGATTTTAACCTTGGTCTCTGGACTATCTAGTATAGGCAGACTTTCTTGGATCATCAGTCCCACATAATGACATGCATAATTATCAATGCTTGGCCTCAGTTAAGGTTTGTTCCCAAATAACTCATAACTTAAAATAATGCCTTTGTATTAAGCTATGTCCTTCTGCTTTGATTGTTACCTCTGCTCAGTGAAATACCACTTCCTCCCTATCTGACTGATGAAATCTCCACCTCTCAAATTCTTCCCAGAGTTCTGATCTCTCCCGAGAACTCCTGCATATCTTCTGTTGCTTACCTTTGGACATTCAGTTCTTTATTTAAAAAAATCAGAAGGTCCTTGGAAGAGACACTTCTTCTCAATATATAAAAAGATTATCCCACAACAATCTAGTCTCTGTTCCTTGATTTGATAAAAGTTTCATCTCATGGAGTGTGCTTTAAGTCGAATCTGACATTGGTTCTTTACGCCTACAAGCTTTGTACCCCATTGCCTTAGTGTATTTTGTAGGTAAAACAGATAGATTAAAGATCAAAGGTTTTATGGCTAAATTGGTGTTTAGGTTTCTCTTTTGATAACCTGCAGAATACCTTCCCATACCAAAGATACTATAATGTGAGTATGAAGGATTTAACTAAGCACCAGCTCAACTTCTCCATGTTCAATGAGTTGTGAGGGTATTGTCTTCAGCAATGGGGATTTGCTGACAGTTTGTGGAGTACAACTATGGTCTTGGAAATAGCCCGTGTTATTTGGGAGATTTCTATGGGACTGCTTTGGCCAACAACTCATTTGGATATAACACCTTTATTTTAATAAAGTTCTGTGCTCTGATAGTATAATATTTATATGTCATACTATTTTGAATTTGTGTTATTTTTAAGGTTACTATATTAACAACACAGGCTTAATGTTGATTAATCTTCTTATCCTATTTCTAGTGTTATTCTCATAAGTTCTAAAATTTTTAGTGTTTAATTTTACATAGTATGATTTTTTTCCAGTAATTTGCTATGAGAGTATAGTAGAAACAACTCTGATTCAGTTAATTTATGAACAATAAAAACAAATTTTTCTAAATAATAAATTACCTAATATGTTTTTGTGATGAGGTAATGCACTTGAAGAAATTCAGAAAAGAATCCAGAAATGGTTTTAGACATATGTCCAAAGTAGTAAATTGCATCTGTACCAATGGTCACTATAGTAGCTGTGCACATGGACTCTGATGCTTAACATGCTCTATAGAAATTTTGTTTTGTATTTCAGTAAAATGTATTCTTTTATCATTTTACAACTTCAATGTTATTAATAATATTCATTTTCTTTTAGCAGGTAAGACTTCATGAATATTCATGTATTATTTCTGCAGTTGTTACTAATAATCTTTTATGTAGTTCCATCTGTATCTGCCCCAAAAGTTCTAGAATTAAAGGTATGTGCCATCACGGCCCAAACCAGGGATCATTTTGAAGTACTGGTTATCATATCAAGTAAAAAGTCTTCACATCTGTACACCTATCATTTCAATATTCATGTTAGGGATTTACATTATTTTAAATCATCTTGGGTTTTCAAATATAAAATATACATCATAAACCTTTGTATCATTTCATTACTGTGTTTTATAGGGGGCAAAATAACTTCCTCTTTTACCAAATATTGTTGCTTTGAACATAAAAATAGATATCTGCTGTCTTTGTGAAGTTTCTTAAAAAATGTATTTGTTAGAGTTCCTATTGCTTTAAAATAATATCTGACAAAAGTCATTTAATGAATGCAGTGATTATTTTAGCATAATATTTACAAAGATCCAAGTGAAATAAAATAAATTAATGTATCTTTAAAGTGATTACTAGATAAGTCACTAGATAAATAAAATTGTTTTGAGGTAGGAATGTTGCCTTTTTTTGGAATTATTACCATCTATTTTGAAAACTTCTGGAGTCTTTGGCTTCAAACAAAGATACATTATTCCTAAAAATAAAGTACATTTATTTGCATCATAGAAATTGTTTTCATCTCCAGCTATTTATATTTATTTTCCCCCCTTTCTACTTCCTTCCCTCCAGTTCTCTCTCTTTCTATGTGTGAATGTTTGTGGGTGTCATGTGTGCCTGTGTGTGTGTAAGCCTACATATCACAGTGACCATATGGAGGTCAGCGGGCAACTTTCTAAAGTGGACTCTTCTTTTTGCTTATGTGGCATGTAGTGATTCTAGTCAGATCATCTACTTCACCCACTGAACAACTGAGCCATCACGACAGAATAATATTTCTTATATTAATGATAGATCTTGTGTCATTTAGGCAGTTTTTATCATTAATTAATGATAAAAATGGTAACTTTGCCATTTACCATTTCTTTTTTTATTGATTTTATTGAGGTATACATTTTTCTCTGATTCACTCCCTGCTTCTCCCCTCCTCTTCAGCCCTCTTTCAAATTGTGATCTGAAGGCTGATTTTCTTTGCTTTATGTTTAAAAACAACTTGTGAGTGAGTACATGTGATAATCGTCTTTCTGGGTCTGGATTACACCCAATATCATGTTTTCTAGATCCATCCATTTGTCTGCAAATTTCAAAATGCCATTATATTTCTCTGTTTTGTAGTATTACATTGTGTAAATGTACCACATTTTCCTTATACATTCTTTGGTCAAGGGGCATTTAGGTTGTTTCCAGGTTCTGGCTCTGACAAATAATGCTGCTATAAACATAGTTGAGCAATACATGTTCTTGTGGTATGATGGCGCATCCTTTGAATATATACCCAAAAGTGGTATTACTGGGTCTTGAGGAATGTTGTTTCCTAATTTTTTGAGAAATCACCATACAGTTATCCAAACAGGGTGAACCAGCTTGCACTTCCACCAGCAATGCAGGAATGTTCCCTTTACCCCACAACTTCTCCAGCATTAGTTGTCATTAGCAATTTTTATCTTGGCCGTTCTTACAGGTGTTAAGATGTAATGACTAAGGATGTTGAGCATTTCCTTAAGCATCTTTCACACATCTATGAACACCTGATTTTTGACAAAGAAGCAAAAAATATTAAATGGGAAAAGAAAGCATATTTAACATTTGGTGTTGGCATAACTCGATATCAACTTGTAGAAGAATTAAAATAGATCCATATATCTCACCATGCACAAAACTCAAGACAAATGGATCAAAGACTTAAACATAAAGGCAGTCACACAGAACCTTATAGAAAAGAAAGTGGGAAGTACACTTGAATGCATTGACACAAGAGAGCACTTCTAAATATGAACCCAGAAGCACAGAAACTGAGAGAAACAAATTAATAAATGAGACTTCCTAAAACTGAAAAGCTTCTGTAAAGCAAAGGACATGGTCAACAAGACAAAAGATCAGGCTACAGAATGGGAAAAGATCTTCAACAACCCTGCATGAGACTAGATCTGATCTCCAAAATATACAAAGAACTCAAGAAATTGGTCATCAAAAGAACAAACAATACAATAAAAAAAAAACGGAGTATGGACCTAAACAGAGAACTCTCAACAAAGGAATCTAAAATGGTTGAACGCCATTTGCCATTTCTAAAATATCTCATAAAGCACTAACACAAATTAAGACAGACACAATACCCATAAGCAATTAATTATTCATTACCATCACAATACACGTAGTGATTAAAATGTCTGCATACAGCATATGATTTTTTTTGGTTGGTACATTGGCTCTGTTATGCAAAAAGATGTAGACCTCAGCTATTTCTCCTTGATTATTGAGGGTTCTCTCTGAGCTAATACTCATGTCAAACAGAACAAAACAAAACAAGCAGTAAACAAAACAAAATGTAAGAAATAGACACAATCAAGTTCAGAACTGCTGAAGAGTGATAACAGTGCTTCTAGCATGCCTCCCTGTTTCATCTGTAGCCACAGTCTACAAGTTTACTCTATTCTTCAGCCAGGACTAAGTGAATACAAAAAAAAAAAAAAAAACTATTAGTCAGTTTAACAAATATACCATTCCTTGTAGTCAAATGTAATGAAGCAGGTGGCTGCTTACCAGATTTTGTGGTTGTCTGAGTAAGACTATACATAGTTTTGTTCTGTATAACTCTGGAGTTGCCATATAATTATCTAAGAGGAGAAAAAAGTATTATTTTGTGTTCAAGCTTATAATGTGTGAAAAACAGACGTGAGTAAAAGTGGTATGTGCCAGTCATACTGAGAAATCCTAGTGGCCAGAGAACAAGAGTCCCTTTTTCCTGTAAGGACAACTTACAGCATTTAAGACAGAATTCCTTTTGTATAGGTTCCAGGGTTAAACTGATGTGAGGAATTTATCATAATCAATAGACATAAGTTTTGCTCTCAATTGCCAATAATAGGAGAGAAGCTAGGGAGATGGCTCATCACTTCAAAGCTCTTATTGTTCCTGTAGAAGATCTGCTTCTGTTCCTAGCATCCCTATGACAGTTCATAAGCACCTATACTCTAGTTCCAGGAGATCTATAGCTCTCTGTGGGCACTGTATGCATATATTTCATTTACACACCTGATAACACATATAAAATAAAAATACATTTTTAAAAACTCAATGCTTTTTATTTTGTTATTATGACCATTTATTAATATTTTAGCTCATCACTTTACATCCTACATTTTTCTCATTAATACACCGATCAATGGGAAACATTTTAGTTCTGTGTTTCTTGTCTAAGTAGTTTGACATGACTGCACAACAGGTAATAGTTTCTATACATTTGATTAATTCAGGCTAAAACCAGGCTGTATATTGCTTCTTCACTCTACAAACCACATTTAAATGAATACCAAGCGTAAGGTCACAATTGTATAGGCCTTAGCTGCAGACTATCTCTATCACTTCAAGCAAGAACTCAGAGGATAACTTGGACCCTTTTCAAGCCTTCATCACATTTCCCTTCAGATGGATTCATCCATCTCCCTTCTCCGGGAGCAGTTAAACTTAATCACAGGAAGAGCTCCAGCTCTCTTAAGCATCTTAAATCTCTTCAACTGCCTCTGCATTTTTATTCCTTTTTATCTAAAACCAATTGCAGTTGTCACTGGCTCGTTTTATACCCCACTAATAGCCAGACCCTCTGGAATTCACTAATGCTCTTACAAACCAATCGATAACAATTAGCTGCTACCACTTCAACTTGATATCCGCCTGCTTCCAGAATTAGCAGAGCAACACCCTTGATTTAATTGTGAAGTACACTGATTTCTGAAGCTTCTCAAACCAAATTGATGTAGACTTTTAAAATGACATCAAGATACTCATCCATGTATCCCGGTCTCCAGAAACTGGCTTCTATTAGTGGGTTGGAGTGGAGTCAGCAAGCCAGTTAGCATCAGCACATGATCTTGACATTCCTTATTTCCCTGGGTTTTCATTGCAAGGTGTTTTGAGGTTTCTGATTATCCAGAGACTAGATAACATATTCTGATAATAATAACTAGACTTGTTCACCTCAAATTGATGGCAAGACATTGCTTTCTCCTTACCTTTTTAACAGAATTCTTCACTTCAGAATGAGAGTATCACCCATAAACATATGTGCTGTTGACATCGCCACAGATGCTGGATTACTAAGGATCTCAATCTCCATTTAACTGCATTTTAATGCTTAGATCTCATTTTTCTCATGATTTTCACCAGAATTCTTTATTCCACTCCTATGTTATTCTTTGGAAGCATTACAGTCATGTCTCTTACTATTTTCCTTTTGCCATATTACATAACTCAACAACAATCTATTAAGATATTATTGTGTATCAGTCACTTAGCCAAGTCTAAGGAAAATCCATATATTAATTGAAAAATTAAATAGTCCCCACGGAGCCTGCATTTTAGGAGAATTTAATGTGCTTTAACCAATTTATTATCAAGTCCTCAAATCAGGATCTATCTATTGCATGTATTTCCATTAGTTTTATTCCAAGATCACAGAATATTTCCTTAAATTCAGTAATATATTAATGAAAAGCTTGGCAGAAACTCTCTTTGTATTATGGTGATATACATTTTCAAATTATCATTTATTCTTTAATTTTATTTTGTTTCAAAAATATTTCCAGCTAATGGGCCCATACAGATGTCTACTGTGCACTTGGTTTTTTTTCTGAGTCATATTGTCTACATTGCCTGTCTTTTATATTCTATGCCCTACAGAAATAAAGAAACCCAGAAAGTCATCAATCAAGTACAGGCATTCACCATTGAGTTACTATTTTATCACTACTTAAGTCAGTTCTATCCAGTGTTACAGTAGTCCATGTTCCATGAGAAAACTCTCAAGTCATTTGATATAAGAAGGAAAATCCTCATGTAACCAGCTGGCTGACTCTGATAAGTGTCATTATTCAGATGTCATTTCTTTATTGAGTTTGTCTTACCTCAAGTCACAGATGAGTGATCTCTTTCCATTGGCACTCCAAATTTCATTCTGATTCATGCTATGCTTAGATATTATCTGTAAGAAAATGTTCTCACCAATATATGGTTACATGAGAATTTTCCTTCTTATATCAAATGAATTGAGAGTTTTCTCATGGAAAATGGACTACTGTAACACTGGATAGAACTGACTTAAGTAGTGATAAAATAGTAACTCAATGGTGAATGCCTGTACTTTATTGCTATAGTATATGAGAAGCTTTAATTCATATACTATAGCAATATGAAGTATAAAAAGATGTAACATTTTTCTTCACATGTGAAAATGTCAGCCTTTACAGATTGTATACTCCATTATTCCTTCCCTTTTTTTTAACTGCCCTTGCTTTTTTTCTTGCAAATATGATATTTAGCAACTTTGTATAATCATATGATTCAACTGGGGAGGTTGGGATTTGTGCATGTAGGGCAATGAACTACAAAATGTATAACTCGGTGGTGAAAAAGCAAATTTTCAATACCCACCACACATTTCATATTCATGCATCAACTATAATTAAAAGACATCCCACTTGTTATGTCTTTGGTGGTAGTGGGTCCTGATGATCATGCTTGCTTTATTCATTTATTTATTTATTTATTATTTCTGCCTCCTCCCCTCAACCGCCTCCCATATCCCTCCCCCTCCCTCATCAGCCCTAAGAGCAGTCCGGGTTCCCTGCCTTGTGGGAAGTCCAAGGACCTCCCACCTCTTTCCAGGTCTAGTAAGGTGAGCATCCAAACTCCCTAGGCTCCTACAAAGCAGTAGGATCAAAACCCAGTGTCCTTGTTCTTGAGTTCTCATTAGTCCTCCTTGTCCGCTTTGTTCAGCGAGTCCGGTTTTATCCCATGCTTTTTCAGACCCAATCCAGCTGACCTTGTTGAGTTCCTCATAGATCATCCCCAATGTCTCAGTATGTGGGTGCACCCCTCGCGGTCCTAAGTTCCTTGCTCGTGCTCTCTCTACTCCTGCTCCTGATTTGGACCTTGGAGTTTGAGTCCGGTGTTCCAATTTGGGTCTCTGTCTCTGTCTGCTTTCATCGCCCAATGAAAGTTAATCTCCAGGAGGATGACTATATGTCTTTCTTTGGGTTCACCTTCTTATTTAGCTTCTCTAGGATCACGAATTATAGGCTCTATGTCCTTTATTTATGGCTAGAAACCAAATATGAGTGAGTACATAACATGTTCCTCTTTTTGGGTCTGGCTTACCTCACTCAAGATAGTGTTTTCTATTTCCGTCCATTTGCATGCAAAATTCAAGACGTCATTGTTTTTTACTGCTGATTAGTACACTAAAATGTATATATTCCATACTTTCTTCATCCATTCTTTCATTGAAGGGCATCTAGGTTGTTTCCAGGTTCTGGCTATTACAAACAATGCTGCTATGAACATAGTTGAGCATATACTTTTGTTGTATGATAGGGCATCTCTTGGGTATATTCCCAGAAGTGGTATTGCTAGGTCCAGGGATAGCTTGATCCCGAATTTCCTGAGAAGCCACCACACTGCTTTCCTTTTTCTATAGAGGGTATTGTAAAAGTGTATTAGTCATGTTTCAGTAATTTACAAGGAAATTCTTTTTTTGAGAAAACACAACATTTTTCCTTGTATAGATTTAAAAATTAATAAATAAAGTGATTACAAGATGTGTGTATGTGTGTGTGTGTGCGTGTGTGTGTGAGTGTGTGTGTGTGATACTTGATTACAGTGAACAACTGAGCACACCCAGGAGAAATTAATCTCAAATGAAGAATTGGCTAGATAAAACTGGCCTTTGACAGTGTCTGTGTGACATTTTCTTGATAACTAAGTTATATAATAGGGTCCAGGCCACTGTAAGAATTACCATGTCTAGGCAGATGATGTACCTGAACGGGAACCTGCAATTAAGCCGGTAAGTAACTCTTCTCCATTCTCTATATCAGTTCCTGTCTTGGAATCCTGGTTTCACTGGATGGCTTTATATTGTAAGAGGAAATAGATCTTTTCCTCTTCAACTGACTTTCGGTCATAGTGTTTATCACAACAGAAAATAAACAAGGACTATTTATGTACCCAAACTTGTGAAGAAAGCAAATACCCAATTGTTTACAGTCATATTGGTCTAGGAGTCTGTAATATACTGTGTTAATCATTTGTACACAAAGATATTCACTGTGAACTTTCTGCTTTAATGATAAACCATGCAATTTTTTATTTTTAGAAAATGTTCAATATAAAAGTTTCCCTATGTGTTAGAATAATTTTTCTTGTCAACAGATTTACACAGTATAATTCCACCAGTGATAGAAGGGTAACTGCATTTGCTTTCGAAAAATTCACTTAGCATGAAAGCAAATAGACGTTTGATGCATAAATCGTGAATCTGAAAATAAAGTTCAAAACTGTAAGTGTAATGTTTACCATATAGAGTGAGCAAACAATTCCTCAAAGCAGGTTTCTTAAAATCACAAACCAATAAGTCAAGTCCCACCTATTTTATTCTTTCAAAGAAGAAGTAGCCACATATATCATTAATACCTTGAAAAGCAGGAGCTACTTCTCCACCTTTAATCTCATTTATTCATTGTATCTGCATTTCAACTATCCTTTGCTAAAATTCCTAACTCATAGATAATCTGTTTGCTTGTGAGTTACAGTTCTCTTGGGGCACATGGATAAAAGGCTGACAGACAATTGGGACAGAAGAGGTCAGAGAGCTGTCCCTTAAATTGAATTTTATAGAGATGCTTGAAGAAAAATATGTGTCCCAAAATACAAAGAAAAGAAAACAACATATGATCTATCTCTTGAGGTATTTCTGTGAAATTTTAAGCTTTTTAAGACATGTTAAAAATACAGGAGTCACAGAAGAAGGAAGTAGAAACCTGGTAAGATTAACTTGAGGAGATCAGAGACAACTCATTCTTTTAACGGGATAATGTAAACTTCCTTCTTAAAATAGCCATCAATAAATTTTAGCATGCACTGGGGATGGATCATCTGATGAGACCTTTGTACCATCCATCATTTATCTTGTTCCTTCCCTTCATCTTGTGAGATGGTCAATACTGATACTGATGTTATCAATGATGAAAGTAAAGAGTGTAAAGTTGAGAATTTTGTTTTCAGTGAACCAGAGGTTGTCTCAGGAGGAATGATCACTCCTGCTTTCTGGTTTTAGAGTCTAACCATCATCTATCATCCTTAAGTATCAAGACCCATATTTACTTCATAGTTAACACAGGGTAGTGTAAAGTACCTTTGAGACATTTGCTTTGTTTGCTCTTCATATGTTTTCCTTCACAGGTTTTCAGTTACAAGCTGGGTAACAATGAACAAAACCGAGGCACCATCTCTAAGTTTATTTCTGTTAAATTACGGTATTACTGTGAAAGAAGAGATGAAAAATTCATACAATAACTTCTCATATCTCTGTAATACATTTTTAGTTACTCTAGTTAGTGGACTAAATTACTCACAAAAGGGCAACACCGGCATTAATCATTCTCCAATGTCAACTGACTTATTCCAGAAGGCTGGAATTTCTCTGGAATAAAATTATAATCATCTTGGGCTATTTGTGGCTCTAATAGTCATTTTGAGGTTGATTTGGACTTATTAATAATAAACTCAGAGAGTCATCAATAATGCATCAGAATAGCATTAAAGAAAGAAATCAAAGCACTATTTATTGGCATAATTTAACCAGAAGTAAACATAGCTTTGAATTCTATAACCGCCCCCTCTCTGTTTATCTCTCTCTCTCCCTTTGTCTTTGATTCTCTCTTTCTATCTGCTGTAATTGTCAGAATCTTTCCTTTCTGAAGGCTGTCTTGTGAATCTGTCTCTGTCCTTACCTTTGTTAGAGTTGTTTGTCCAGTGTCTGGGTGTGTCTGTCTGTTGTGACTGTCCCTAACAGAAGGCTTCCATCTCTTTGTCACTGAATGGAAAGGGATAATACTTTCCAAAAACCTTTAGCAGAGTTTTATAAGGGATTAAATCACTGATTCTATCTAACTATAATTGACACAGATAATGAACAGAAGTACAAACATCATTGTTTATTAAATGATACTTGTGTGTTGCCTTCAGCATTTATAGTAGTTGTTCATTTATAAAGTCACTTTCAGCCTATTTTCTGTTTCTACCAAATGATTACCATAATACACCTACATTACACTTGGGTCAGAGGCATATAAAAGTAGATAAGATTACAGCTATGTGTTACTTAAGGTTATAAAAGTTGATTACATATGGGAAATCCAAGGCAATTAAGGTTTATTGTGATTTTGCTCACTTAAAAAAGGGTTGAACAAACAGGCTGATTATACAGTAGGATAATACTCTTAAGTGACATCAAGGTGTTTTATTTATTCAGGGTGTGAAGTCTGACAAAAATTCATCTCTTTTAGAATGACATTTAATTGGAAATATCTTTTCATATCACACATATATTGGAATGAGTTTCCCTCCACCCGATCCTCCGTGATCTCCACAACATCACAATCATTACACACCTTAATTTTCTATGTCTTTAGAAAAGAAACAGAAACATTAAGAATAGAAATACAAGAAACAAAAATAAAAATCACAAGGAAAACAAGTAAATGAAAATCATAATAAAAATCAGAAAGCAATATATATATATATATATATATATATATATATATATATATGGATAAAAATGTCCAGACAAATAAATGAGGCAAAAACTATCTACAGTAATGTTATTGAGTTCATTTTGTGCTGAACATCTACTGTCAGGCAATAATATAAACAACTCACTAATGGATAAACTTTTTACAATATAAAAATTAGGATTAAAATAAAACCTTTTTAAAAGTGATGAAAACAAAAATACAACATACCTAAACCCACAGAATGCAATGAAGTCAGCTTTGACCCATGTTCAAAACACTAAACGTCTACAGATTTTATTTGTTCTGTTACTTAGACACCTTCATGTAACCATAGTCATACTGAAGAATTTCGTTAGGCTCAAGGTATACCTGTTTTCCCAACCGTACTCACATATCCATATGAAACCTTTCTCTTACTCATGCAGTTGAACTCATAACTTCTTTGAGATGAGACTGTGGTTTAGTCTCATCATTTCCTGTAGAATACAATAAAACCACCAGGTTCTCTTCTTTCAAAGTCACTTTGTTTACTAGGAGTATTTTTTAAGATCAACATGAATTTTAGTATTGTTTTTTGTTTGGTTTGGTTCCTCAGTATTTTAAATGTACCACTGACTTATTGATATGGGTTAGATTGCATTAACTACAAGTATCAGTATAAACACCATGAATATTTAACAATAATTAACTAATTCTATTAACTTAGTCAATCTGAGCTGTTTCCATTTGTTGTGCATTTAATTCTTTTAATTATGTACTCAATATTGATGCTACACTACTATATGGTCATTTAATGAATAAGCTTTACTACTGCATTTCATAATGTTTGAGACAATTTCAACTCCATCAACAATTTGCAATGAGTATCATTTGTGAATTATTTTTATTTCGTATGTATGTGCATGTGTATGTGTGTATTGCATAGTTCACATGCCTATAGAGTTTAGATGATAAATTTATGAATTGTTGGCCTTCTAGTGCCATGTGGGTCCTGAGAATTGAACTCCTATCTTCATGCTTGGAGCAAGTTCCTTTATTTTTTATATTTTTACATTTATATTTGTCATGTACTTAACTTCTTTAGATAAATATCAATTCACGTAGCTCTCTTTTTTAATTAGATTATTTATAGTTCCATGTTTTATATTTAATAGCTTGCATTCCTTATGCATACTAGAATTTATCCTTTGTCATAAAAATTACATAAAATTACTATTTTTTACAAAATTCTTCAGCATGCCACTATAAGTGTGTGGAAAGTCCTACATAAACATGTAAGTTAATGTTATACCAACCTTTATGTTTAGTACAGATATCTTGTTCCACTATGATTTGAGCTTCAGTGTTTAAGTGTATGGAACAGACAAGTTAAACAGCCGAAAAAGAAAAAGATTTTAATTTCTATGTGGAAGTTTCCATTTATAATCAATCAGTGCTGATCCTTTTGAGTCAGTGTAAAGCAAGATGTGAGGATGGTGATTTCTAGATGGAGAGAGCTGTTTCCCTCATGGCTGCTTTGAACCAGTGTGAATGGAAGAAGAGACTGGGGAATTTATAGTCTCTCTAGTGACATGGTTTCTATCATGCCTTCTTCTAAAGTTTTCTTCTCAATGTGCCAAATACCGAAAACCATATTTTTACAGTATTAGCCTCTGTCTAACATTTATCATTCAGTCTTTAACAAGACTATATTCAACTTTTCAAAACATGAAGCATATATAAATTTATAAAACCTATTTCAATTACTATAGTCTATAGTGAATTTTCTCAGCCCTCTGAAACAACTTAATTCAGTTCTTTCCTTTTTATTTATTTATTTTTGATAAATACGAACACACAAACCAACACAATAAAAACAATGAGCCTGATGTTTTTATATGCAGATTTTGAATCTCACAACTATTTTCTTTTTAATCATACAGAACATTGTTTTTATTCATTGATACTCTAAGTTTAAAAAAGTTTTTTTGAGAAAATTTGCATTATTTTGTGTAATATTTTCAAGATTTTGTTATCACCCATTCGGATAATTATGCCCATTGATTCATTTAGCAACTCAATCAGATAAAGTCTAATATGCAAAAGCCTCCATTACTACCCCTCCTCACCAGAGGTCAGCTAGGTCTTAACTATTAGCTATTCCAATCAATTTAGAAATACAAAGGCTTCTTGTGATGCATTTCCCCAGGTTTAAGATGGTATGAAGCCCACTCAGTCCTTATGGCCTTGAGATAAAGACAAGTTGAGCATTGATAATCATCTTCTTCTAATGAAGACTCAGACAATAAAGTGACTTGTAGAATATATGTTTATAAAGCAATTGTTGAGCAACTAGAGCTGGTGTTTTACCCCACAACATCCGCCACTGAGAAAAGTTTATTTTGCAAGATTTGACAGTATTGTATTGTCTCTTTCTTATTATTTTAAAAAATGCATTACCAGGAAGCAATTACATTAACTTAATTGCATTAATACTACACAGCTCAAATAATTAGAGGAAAGCAAATAAGAAAATAGATTTCTGTTGCTTGGTTCATTAGATCAAGTAGTTAATATGTTTTGCTTTACCCTATTTTTATCAAACAATAATAAATTATATGGAATAAAATTTTAGATAAATTAAAGCCATCTTATGTTTGTACTTAATTATGCTTTGTTCTGTTATAATGATGCCCCCGTGAATATACATAAACTTACATTTTCCAATACAGTTTTATTATTTATTCATTAAAAGAGAAAAGTACTAAAGAAATCTCCTTTGAACATGGGATGATCATCTCCAAATCCATTCATATTATACCATAAAGTTTAAAATATGATTAACAAAGGTTTTAATATCTTATTTTAGTCTATACTTTCCTAATTATTATTTATACAACATATAAAAATATTCTACTATAAATACAAATAGTTTGATTTTGTGATAGATATAGGATCAAATTAAAAGTCTCAGGATTTACATGATTTTCAAGCATGTGTGTTTTCTAATTTTAAAGTTTGATATTTTCTTCTACATGAAACTTGAATAGAGCATGTAACCACTCAGAATCTGTCCTCATAAATTTATGTCCTAGATTGTAATAGTAATATCAAATACATTTTATTTCATCTAAATTGAAGGAAATTATTTCTTTTAACTTGCATATAGTTTTCTATGGGAAAAATGGAATTGATGTGTTTGTCTACATGTGTGTACGCTTGTGTCAGATTATGCTGACAAAATTAGGTGTCTTTTAGGAAGTCTTTACATGTAGTAAATAGAATCTATCAACTAAATATAATTCAACCAGTATATGCATATGATCATACTACTAAAGGTGTTATAAAGACAGGACTTTTTACTTTCAAGAGTTCAATTCTCCAAAAAGAAGGCATGAAACAAACATACCACAATGTGCCCTGCATATTAGAGTTGATTGAGAAAGATTTTATTTAATGGACCTGTTCATGTGGGCTACAAATTGCTGGTCTTTGTCAAAACTGTAGAATGCAAACTATCTTATATGTCTCAAGAAATAAAGGATCTATACTAGTGTCTGACACATAATAGGCCATGAAAAAGTATTTATTTAGATACAAAATATTGACTAAATGGGATAAAAATTAGAGGATTGGATGAGTTCAGACTATAGAATTCTGATGAAAACATAAAAACAATGCTGTCAAGAAATATAATTGTTAAATATTCAAACTAAACGTCACATATGAATGGTAAACATTTGACTGTTACAGAGGCTCGATACAAATGACTTTAAATTGAATGCAATTAGAATATTGCTTAATTGCTACTGGATTTTTCTCTTCTGTTATGTGAATATTACATATGAATTTAAAACGTTTCATCTTGGAGAATGACAAGGAGCACATTGACTCATGGAGGCAAAAAATTATAAGAATAAAGAAAAGCATTAAGATTATAACACTCCAAAAAAAAGATTATAACACTCACAGCAAACTTTCCTCAAGGTCATCTTACAATAAACAATTGTTAGATACAAAAAGTTTTGACCATTGAGCTTTATGCAAATTGCATTTAAATTCCAGCCATGAAGATTAATAGGTTGTTACCTATGCTTGCTTTGGTTTCTTAGTGACATAACTGTTTTTCAGTCACCCATGTTCCTATTAACTAGCTCCTCACTCATGCACTTATGGGGAAGCACAATGTATTTATTCTTTAGCCAAACTAGAGTTAAGTTAAATTATTTAGGTAGTCTTTCTTGCCCCATCTGAAATAAATAAACATTGTTCATATCTTACAATAAAAAAAATCACACCTCACTAAATTTTGTTTAATAATGTGAGATTGTGCAGTTGTCGTGGGTAGAAGGGAGATAATGAATGATACATTAGGATGTTGCATTAGGTTGGCCTGTTAATATTTCATGACTACAAAGCACCACTGCTTATCTGATAATCAAAGACTCTAAGACACTTAATTTAGGTTGTATATAAGACATGGATATATTGGACAAGAGATAATTCTACGTTTTTCCAGAATAGAATAGGACAGTATAAAATTTTATTATAATAATAAGAATGTCATGCAATTTAAAACTCATGAATCTGTATTTATAGAATTTTCCATGTAATATATTCACATTAAAGGATGTTATAGATGAGAATGAGAATTTTCACAGTAAAAAGTTCTCAGATCTTGGAAAAATGATTGTTCTTCAAACTGTAATTGTTTTTTTTTGTTACTTCATTTGGTTAAGGTGTATTTTCTTAAAATATATTAATGATCAATACAATCTTTTGTTGCTCTTCTCAAAAAGTGAAAGAAAATGATGCACATACATCAATTTACAGGATTATATTTTGATAATTTAGTGGGCAAAAATTTAAAAGGTACATTCTCATAGTACATCAGTTTCTTATACAGCAGGCAGTTATGCATGGTACTGTAGAGTAGCTGAAGTCTTACTACTGATCTGCAAAATGGAAAGAGAGAAAACAAAAACTATGCCTGGAATGCAATCTTGAATCCTAAAAGCCAACTCCCATTGTCACACCCCATCCAACAAAGCTACATCTCTGAATATTTCTTAAAAAACCCAACAACCTTGAGCCAGACTTTCAAACATTTGAGCCTATGTGGGACATTCTCATCCATTCCAGTAAATATGATAGTGTAGTTTGAATCCACTGAGCCTATCTTAAGCAACTGAACAGCTGTTTCTGCTTGAATTCAAATGTTGTCACAGGACTAGTTCTAACACTTCCATTTACACTAAAGTGCACCATTAGGGTGTGATTTCCTGCTATGATGTTAGATGATGTTAGATATAGAAAAGCAAGTAGATCAAATTAATCAAAGTGTATGGAAAGATGGTATGTGCTTTTAATTGAAAGTATTTTTGAATTACCAATACTTAGTAACTGTCTTTCTCTTTGCTTATACAAAACTAAAAATTACCAGAGAAGTGATGATATAACAAATAATATTGAAGTTCAATGGTTATTGTATACTCTGATTTTATCATAATAGTGTACATTTTTGATGCTGTAGTGTAACCTAATCTGTTCTACTAGATGTTGATGTATGTGTTTTAGATGGAAATTTCCCAAAAAGAGTCTTATATTTTAGTACCTTTCTACTTATCTTAGTGTTTTCTATTGCAGTAAAGAGACATCACGACTACGGCAGCTCGTAAAGAAAATATTTAATTGGGGTGGTATACTTAACATTTTCAAAAGTTAGGTCCATTATCATCATAGGACCATGGTGGCATGCAGGTAGACATGGCGCTGGCTGCATCAAAATATACAAGCCGCAGGACACACAGACACACTGGATGGTATATTGAGCATAGAAAATGTCAAAGCATGTCTCTACCTCTTGAAAGTTAACATATATCAATCTTTATTTCTCATGTTGAAGTAATAAAAAAATATTGACCAGAGTTGACTCAAGGGACAAGTTTCTATTTTATTTTATAAAAACAATTTAATACTATAAAATATAACCAATAAGAATCAAACAATAAATCCTCATAAGATTTTAGAATAGTTAATTTTATTTTGTTTGAGACAATATTTCACTATGTAGACAGGATTGACCTTGAATTCCAAGGCTCAAGTTGACAGGTACCACAGACTACTGAGTAACAGGCATTAATAGAAGAGTGCCACATTGTCTGGTTATTACAATATCTTTTTCAGTGTCCTTAAATAAAGTATATCTATCATGTTTATCCTTTCTATCAAGTTAAATAAAATAAGTATTTTAGGTAATTTTGGTTTGTGAATTTTTAAATATCCATATAACAAAAACTTTTGAGAACAAGAACTCATTTTCTAATAGATATTTTATTTCTAATGTGTTCATCTCTGACACTATGGGCCACACTTTTATTGTCAATATATTTAGTAAAGAATATTGGAAGATTTAGGGTAAATGGAAATTTTAACAAAAATGCCTATTGATAGATAGTCTAATGAGATATCATAAAATAATGTGAATGTAAAAATACCACTGTCAATTATACGTTCCATGTTATTTTGAACTGTATAAATTTTATGATTATTTCTATTAGGTAGCACTTAATAGATTTTAATGCTTATAATTAGCTCATACATAAGACAGAAGTAATTTAATTTTATTCCTAACTGAATACGCCAAAAATTTGTTTCATTTCTAGTGAAGTTAGAACCAAAGAATCAAATCTGAATCAACAAGGTCATGTCAAATAGTTCTGGATAATGAAGATAAATGGCTGGAGTCTGTCTGGATTTGGGGGCTTTTGGAATTGTCATGACTAATGATTCTTTTTTTTTTCATGATATTTATTGAGCTCTACATTTTCTCTGCTCTCCTCCCTGCCTCTCCCCTTTCCCCTTCAATCCTCCCCCAAGGTCCCCATGCTCCCAATTTACTCAGGAGATCTTGTCTTTTTATACTTTCTACTTTCCATGTAGATTATATTTATGTAAGTCTCTCTTAGTGTCCTCATTGTTGTCTTATTTCTCTGTGATTGTGGTTTGTAGGCTGGCTTTCTTTGTTTTATGTTTAAAAACCACCTATGAGTGAGTACATGTGATAATTGTCTTTCTGTGTCTGGGTTACCTCACTCAAAATAATGTTTTCTAGTTCCTTTGATTTTCCTGCAAAATTCAAGCTGTCATTATATTTTCTGCTGTGTAGTACTCAATTGTGTAAATGTACCACATTTTTTTTATCCATTCTTTGATCGAGGGGCACTTAGGTTGTTTCCAGGTTCTGGTTATGACAAACAAAGCTGCTATGAACATAATTGAGCACATGTCCTTGTGGCACGATTGAGCATCCTTTGGATACAATAAAAAGAATCAATGAGACAAAGACTAATGATTCTTAAAGTAGAAATAGTTTAACAGTAAAAAAAATTGTGGATGGAGCTAAATATAATTTTCTATAAAGGAAATACACATGGAAACTTTGAATTCACAACAGTTTTGCATGAGACTGAGTCCACAGAAGTCATGCTCTCTTAATACTCATCTATATTAGGGGAGAGGACTCATGGGACCCTATCACATACCAATAACTTATTGGCAACCAACATATTCTGGAGGAAGAGGGATTAAAGAACTTAGTTCTGTATCCACTGGTGAGTTTTCCGGGCTATGATGGTTAATTCTAAACTCAGTGTCACAAATGATGTTAGATGAAGTCTGTAGCACACTGAATATTTTCCATATTAGTAACTAGGGGACAGAATTTGTGTGAGGGATGGAAAAGTGTTTCAAATTGGAGGAAATTTTAGAGGATTGGAGAAGAACACCCAGAATGCAAAATCCAAATGTATTAAGTATTAGAAATTGATTAATTGAATTAAGAATAAATAGTAATATACATTATGATATGAAAATTGAACAGATAAATGCATTTTGTATCCTATTATTATAGCATGTATGAACTACAAAAATTTTAGATTTATTTTTCTTTATTTTTATTCTTTGACTATTTTGTACACAAAATAATTTTAGTCACTCTTGTTCCGTAACACCTTTCCCACTCTGAAATATTCTGGTTCCCCGTAGTCTTCTGCTATTTTCATATCTTCATTTTTTAAGTGTGACACACTGAGTTTAATTAGACTTGCTTGCCTGAGCATGTGTAAAATGATATATATTGTAAAACAAATATCTTAATACTTTGTTACAACACTGAATAAAATAATATCCCTAGTATTAATTGCCAATAGCAAATATTTGGTATTAATGATTTTATTACAATATAATATATTAAGTGAACATTATTAATTATTACTGTGCTAGGCCTTCTCAAGTAATTCTAATTGACTACATTGTGAATTTGGAGGTGATATTAGAGTACAAGTTAAGGCTTCAGTCATCCTGGGCAGATATTCACTCTACCACTGATATGTGGCCTTACCCTCACTTGTGTTTTAAATACTACTAGGATTACTAATGGTAACTACACAATAAATGTGGAACACTATTGATTGCTTATATGCCATCCCTACTGGATCTTTTCATGGACTGATAATGTTAAAAAAAAAAAAAAAAATATCTTCATTTTGCTAAAAGTAGCTATGGTTTTCAGTGCAGTAACATTACATTTGAGTTTCTATTGTATTGTAAATGAATATAGTATACCATCGTCTAGATGTAAAGTTAGCAATCTCAATCATGCTTTTATGAATACCATTCTCCTATGTTTGCAAATAGACAAAGTCACTTAACAGTGCACTTTTTTTTCCAGAAAGCACCCCTCTTGTTAAAGGACACACATTGCATGTAATGCTTGAACAAAGTCTCTATTTATTTATTTTTTCTATTCATTAAAGGAACATGCAAAGAAACTCAGATTGAGATGAAGAAAAATGAATTTAAGAGATACTAATGAGCAAAGAAGAATCAACAATGGAAGAAATTTATGCATTCAAAGTTGATTGAAAATATTAATTATACCTACATTAAAATATTTTGATTATGGTTATTGGGAATAAATGAAATGACATTTTACTGATATTTTAGTAATGTGGAGAATTTGGAGATTAAACATTTATATATTGTGAAATCATCAGAAACTTTTCAGAATAAAAATAAACTGCTTACTTCAACTTTTCTAAATGTAACTTGGATTTTTAAGCTTTCTCAAGTTTTATGTGGATTTAGCTAACCACATTGATGTGCCAGTTTGTATTATGGGGAGGGCTGCTTGTTTGTCCCTGGCTGCTCAGAGTCCCAAAATAACCACACAGAAACCATATTATTTAAATCACTAGTTGGCCCATTACTCTAGCTTCTCTTATTGGCTAATTCATACATCTTAATTGAATCTGTTTCTATTAATCTGTGTAATGCCACACAGCTGTGGCTTACCAGCTAAAGTTCCTTCTGGCTCTGGCAGGGTTACATGGCTTCTCTCTGACCTTGTCCTTCTTTCTTACAACATTCAGTTCTGTCTTCTCCACCTACCTAATTCTGCCCTGCTATAGGTCCAAAGCAGTTTCTTTAGTCATTAATGGTAATCACAGCATACGGAGGAAAATCTTACATCAGAAATTAACATGATAATAGCGAAAATAATCTTTAGGTTATTAAATTCATATGAGTAAATAAGGTATCTGTCAGACTGTGTATTGGAAGAAAAATTACATAGTGAGTATAGCATTGCTTAGAGTAAAGATGAAGGGCAATAGAACAGCAGAAAAATGCACTGTAAGATTTACATACTGTCTAGTGAAGACACACAGGGATCTAGCACATACTCCAGAATAAAGCAAACCAGTCTATAATATATGACAGATCACAGATTTCAGTCGAAAAAAATATTAAAGAAACAGGTGAAGAAAAATATAAACCCACAAATTACATAAGTTTAATTTTGTTTGAGTCAAGGGAACACATTACTCAACTGCCATTGACAATGATTAGAAAAAAAAAGTATTTTCCACTATGTATAATTACCCACTGGTTTTATCAACTAGATTTAAGGGCAGTCTGTATGCACAACATGAGATGGTCAACACAAACTGAACTCAGTGGTATTTTTGTAAAATTGTTTTCTCATACTGTTTTGTTTCAAAAATTGTGGTCTTCTTTGTCTTTTCCAGTATATCATAGTTTCTGATTTTTAGGTCATTTTGGTTTTGTTTATTTATTTTTGTATGTGTGTGTATGTTTCTTGTGTATTTTTCTCAATTTTGATTTGTTTGGTTTTTGTCTATTATCTAAAGAGAGGGGGAGATAGAAAAAGGCATGTAATTAGGCATTTTGGGATGACTTAAGAGGAGTTTTGAGAGGAAAAGGTAGATCAGAATATATTGCATGAAAAAAGGATCTATAGAACAGCAAGTAAATATTTAATAGAAATCCATCATAAATCATATAAACATTTAAAAATATCCTAAAATCCATTAGTTATTAAATTAAAGTAAGGTTTATGTAGATTGTAGTGTTTTTCCTGTACTTTTTAGCTGTTTTATGTACATAACCTGTAAGATATAAAATCTATCACTTATTTGCAAATAACGCTTAAAACACAGGCATCATGGAATTTTGTACACAAATTAACGATAGCTTGTCAACAAGTACTGAAGAAACATTACTTTTAGAAGTCAACAACTGAAGATTTAATTTCATGAATGTGAGTGAAAATTATGTGTGAATTTGCTAAATTCTCAGCTTGATGTTAGTGTTGCCAACTGAGAACCCAAAATATATATTCACCAAGATTCAAGACTGTGTAGGAAGGAGGTGATGTTGAAACTGTGTCACTAGAGTGAAGCAAAAACATGAATGTGGCTTAATTATAGACACCTTAAGTTCAACACTGTAAGAAATGAATGGGAAAGTAACAAAGATAGAAATATACATCATACTAATTTAGTGAATGAGAGAGGAAATTGCATGTTAAATTTATGTTTTCATTTTAATAGTAAGTCTTGTTTTATGAATAGATTATCTTTGTATTTTGTTGAGCCATTTTACAATTATAAGTTGGCCATTCTTTGATTTACATGAAGAAATAAGATTGGAAAGTAGCTAATATTTACAAGTAAAAACTTCACAAAAATTACTTCACTTCAAGGTTTCTAATAAATTATATTTTCCCTGAAAGCAAATATCAAAGAAACCAGCTATTTTCTAAGATAAGAAAATTACAAATAATTTTAATTTTTACTTAATTATCAAATAATACTTTAAGCTGCCAAATAAATTTGCCACTTCTGTAGGAATCATGTAGCCAATGTGATGGACTGATTTCCTGTTTAGGTAGTCAGTGGGGAAACATCCCTCCAGAGAACAGTTAGGCAGAAAATTTACTCACATTATAGATAATTACATGTTAGGACCTTAGAACAATTTTTTTTTTTGCCAAAAGATAAGTCAAAGGAAAATCTTGCCACATCTTTCAGGGTTAACAGCAGTGATAATATACTTGTTTCCCAAATCATGCAAAGTTAATAGGCAAAGGAAATCTAGCCTCATTATGTTCATTGCATTCTTTTAGACTTCTAAATGAGACCCAACCTGAGGAAGTAATTCTCATACCTAGCTCCCATGCTATTTAGCGCGTGAATATTGTCAGAGGTGTGCCAGCAATGTTAACTTTTACTTTCTGCTCTTATAGGATTGATATGAACTAAGTTAACAGCTATCAGCTTCATCATTTCCCACAAATTAACATGAAAAGACAATAGTGCTTTACTTTGGATGAGTTTGTGGCCCCAATAATTCAAGTATATAATTTAAAAGTACACAGTTTTAGGAAGAAATAACGAATAAGGACTTAGTGACTTCAACAGCTAGAGTAGGATTATTTAGATTAGGTGGGATTATCTCAGTATCTAACTACCCATGATTAGGGTACAGTGGCTTTGGCGCAGGAGTACTTTACATACAAATTACTCACATTGTGCTGTTATTAAAAGACAAGAAGTAAAATATATATATCTTAAATAATCTATTTTATATGTCTGAGTCAATGAACAGAAAAAAAACTGATTCAAGGACAGGCACTAATTCCATAATACAATGCTGTGATAGCTAAATCTCAGGAATGCACAGGGTTTAGGCAAAACAAATCAATAAAACATATACACGAGCAACACTAAACTCAACAATAAACTCAGAAGGTTGTCTTGACATGTGTGTGTGTGTGTGTGTGTGTCAGTGCTTATATAACAATAATAATTAAAGGGAAAAAAGAAAAGATCAAAATAAACATGTCTTCAAAGGTTGGCTGACTAGCTCTTCTGCACTGACTGCACAGTGCAGCATCTTTGCCTTTTTCAGACAGATTCTAGGCTACCCATTGTTTCCTAAGGCAATGGCTACCTTTATTCTTGCTACCAAGCAGAGACTGACTGACTCACAGGATCCCAATAGGCTGGTCACAGCACTCCTTCAGTTCTACTTTTGTAGTCACAGAGTGATTTCATTGATACGAGGGAAACTTCTTGCTTTATTTTCAGATTGACTTGCTATTCATATTTCAGTCCAAAAAAAAACCTTTGTTTTAGAATTCTATTTTTTGTCTGATTTTTTTATTAATTTTTTTAATTAAAACTTTCTGCCTCCTCCCTGCCTCCCTTTTCCCTCCCCCTCCCCGTAATTCCCACGCCCCACACCCCTCTCCCCCCATCTCCAGTTCAAAGAGAAGTCAGGGTTCCCTGCCCTGTGGGCAGTACAAGGTCCTCCCCCCTCCATTAAGGTCTAGGAAGGTGAGCGTCCAAACCGGCTAGGCTCCCACAAAGCCAGTATATGCAGTAGGGTCAAAACTCAGTGCCATTGTCCTTGGCTTCTCGGCAGCCCTCACTGTTCACCATATTCAGTGAGTCTGGTTTTATCCCATGCATTTTCAGTCCCAGTCCAGCTGACCTTGGTGATCTCCTAATAGATCAGCTCCACAGTGTGTGGGTTTCCCCCTCAAGGTTTTGACTTCCTTGCTCATGTTCTCCCTCCTTCTGTTCTGTAGTAATAGCGGCAGGCTGCTGCTTCCCGCCACCGGCTAGCCTTACCTGAAATAATTACATAGAAACTGTATTCTTTTAAACACTGCTGGCTCATTAGTTCCAGCCTCTTATTGGCTAGCTCTTACATATTGGCCTACCCATTTCTAATAATCTGTGTAGCCCACGAGCTGGCTTGCCAGGAATGATCTTAACCTTCATCTGCCTGGAGTGGGAGAATCATGGCGACTCCCTCTGACTCAGCTTCTTTCTCCCAGCATTCTGTTCTGTTTACTCCACCCACCTAAGGGTTGGCCTATCAAATGGGCCTAGGCAGTTTCTTTATTAATAAGAAATCACTCCCACATCACTGTTCCTCATTTGGACCTTGGGAGCTCAGTCCATTGCTCCAATGTGGGTCTCTGTCTCTATCTCCATCCATCGCAGATGAAGGTTCTATGGTGATATGCAAGATATTCGTTAGTATGGCTATAGGATTGGGCCATTTCAGGCTCTCTCTCTCCTCAGCTGCCCAAGGACCAAGTTGTGTACAACTCTCTGAAGCCCTGGGGACCCCCGTAGAGTCAAAGCTCTTGCCAACCCTAAAATGGCTCCCTTAATTAAGATATATACTTCCCTGCTCCCATATCCATCCTTCCATTATCCCAACCATCCCATTCCTCCAATTTCTCCCTATCCTCCCCTTCTCAATTTTCTCTCCCCATCTCCCCTTTCCCCCATCCCACCCCACCTTCCAATTCCCAAATTTTTGCCCAGCAATCTTGACTACTTCCAATATCTAAGAGGATAACTATATGCTTTTCTTTGGGTACACCTTCTTATTTAGCATCTCTAGAATCACGAATTATGGGCTCAATGTGCTATATTTATGCCTAAAAACCAATTATGAGTGAGTACATCCAATGTTTCCATCCATTTGCATGCAAAATTCAAAAAGTCATTGTTTTTTTTACCGCTGAGTACTCTAATATGTATATATTCCATACTTTCTTAATCCATTCTTCCATTGAAGGGCATCTAGGTTGTTTCCAGGTTCTGGCTATTACAAATAATGCTGCTATGAACATTGCTGAACAAATACTTTTGTAGTATAATAGGGCATTTCTTGGGTATATTCCCAAGAGTGGTATTGCTGGGTCCAGGGGTAGGTTAATCCGAAATTTCCTGAGAAACTGTCACACTGCTTTCCTTAGTCGTTGCACAAGTTTGCATTCCCATCAGCAATGGATGAGTGTAACCCGTACTCCACATACTCTCCAGCAAAGGATATCGTTGGTGTTTTTGATTTTAGCCATTCTGACAGGTGTAAGATGGTATCTCAAAGTTGCTTTGATTTGCATTTCCCTGATCACTAAGGAGGTTGAGCATGACCTTAAGTGTCTTTTGGCCATTTGAACTTCTTCTGTTAAGAATTCTCTGTTCAGCTCAGTGCCCCATTTTTTATTGGGTTAATTAGCATTTTAATGTCTAGTTTCTTGAGTTCTTTATATATTTTGGAGATCAGACCTTTATCTGTTGCGGGGTTGGTAAATATCTAGTTCCAGTCAGTGGGTTGCCTTTTTGTCTTAGTGACAGTGTCCTTTGCTTTACAGAAGCTTCTCAGTTTCAGGAGGTCCCATTTATTCAATGTTGCCCTTAATGTCTGTGCTGCTGGGGTTATATGTAGAAAGTGGTGTCCTTTGCCCATATGTTGTAGAGTACTTCCCACTTTCTCTTCTGTCAGGTTCGTTGTGTTCAGACTAATATTGACGTCTTTAATCCATTTGGACTTGAGTTTTGTACATGGTGATATATATGGATCTATTTTCATTCTTCTACAGGTTGACAACAGTTCTGCCAGCACCATTGTTGAAAATGCACTCGCTCTTCCATTGTAAACACAGGATAGCCAAAACAATCTTATACAATAAAGGAATGTCTGGAGGCATTACCATCCCTGACTTCAAACTCAATTACAGAGCTTCAGTATTGAAAACAGCTAGGTATTGGCATAAAAACAGAGAAGTTGATCAACAGAATCGAGTAGAAGGCCCGAATTTTAACCCACAAACATAAAAACCCCCAATTTTTGTGTTTTAGTATTCTAAATAATTGAGTAGGGAAATGTTACAGAATAGACTTGTCTTTCAGGAATCAAGTATTCCAAAATATTCATTTTTTCTCCTTGAATAGACAATATCCCAGCCACCCCACCTCACTTATCACTGTTATGAAAGCTTTTCTCTATTTCATGAATGTACAATAATGAATATTAAAGGCCTTTGATTTTCAAATACCTCACTTTTCATTTGATAAGTAAAGGACACACTTTAATATTATGTAAGTTTACTAAACTATGGAGAAATTCATATTTGTCAATGTCTAGTGAGTTGGGGTCTCTGGGTAAGGGTCTTGTGCAAATCAGGACACAGGGGATGCAGAGTGTGAACAACTTCATAACAAGCTTTATTTCATATGATCTTTTATACAGACTAAAAAGCATTACCACAACTCTGAAACCCCCTTTAGTTGCGTACATGATTATGAGAAACTCTTGCCTCTCCTTGCAAGAAACAATACCTCAATTAATAACAGTATAAAAATGAAAAGAAGTACATAGAAACAAGGCAAAAATTATACAGAAGCAAAGCACTCCTTTGTAACTGGTAGAGCATGAAGAACTGAGCTCAAAGGCCACTTCCTTATCCAGGGTACAGATTCTGACAGAACATTTGAGAAATGGGCAGAGAAAGTTTGCTTTCATCCATGTTTGATTTGCCAAGCAGCCGTTTCCCAACTTTGTCTCATCTTTCTCAGGACGAGCCTGCACTCTAAGCCAGTTCTGTGTCTCCACACATGTTTATAGACATGAAACATGTACACAGTTTTATATCCATGAATAAAATATATAAAAGTAACATTATACAGTTGGATCAGGTTGCAGTTATGATTTTAGGAATATATATGTATAAATTTATGAGTAAATAACAATGAAATAGAAAATATGGATTTGAAAGACAGGAAGGAGATTACTGAAAGCTTGTAGAGGGAGGATAATGAAGGGAAAATTATGCAATTCTATTACAACCTCAAAAATAAAAGAAACAATTATAAAGAAGCAGCTGATATTTTTAAAAATATTTAGAAAAAATCTGAAAGAAAGAAATGATGAGATGATACAAATAGATATGGTGAAAAAGATATTAGGACTAGTGAAGCCAAAGGCAGACATAAGAGTGCAGTGTAAAAATGACAAACAGACTGAACCAGGGTATGTGGGGAGAATGGGCAGGTGAGACAGGAGCAACAGACTGTTGAGGGAGGCCACTTGTTTGTTCCCAGCTGTTCAGTCCCAATATTACCACACAGAAACTGTATTAATTAAACTGTTGCTTGGTACATTAGCTCTAGCTTCTTATTGGTTAACTCTTACATCTTAATTTAACCCATTTCTATTAATCTGTGTATTGCCACATGGCTGTGTCTTAACAGTAAGTTCTCGACATGTCTATTTATGGCAGCAGCTACATGACATCTCTTTACTCTGCCTTCTTTCTCCCAGCATTCAAGTTAGTTTTCCCTGCCTCCCTCTATTCTGCCCTGCCAGGTCCAAAACAGATTCTTTATTAACCAATGATATTCACAGCATACAGAGGGGAATCCCACATCAGAGGACAAGGGATCAGGAACCAAGAGCGAAAGCAGCCATATCTACTCCACTTACATTTGGAAAAATTGAAGAAAATATCATTTATCTTCTATTTATGGGTCCAAAGTTTTGTACCTAATTTATGTTTTATCATAACTAATGAAAACTATAACTATAATTACATAGTTTTTTGATGGAGGAGGGTCATTTGTCTATGTGTTACCTTCATTGATTAATAAAGAAACTGACTTGGTCATTTGATAGGCCAGCCCTTAGGTGTGTGGAGTAGAAGTAACAGAATGCTGGCTGGGAGAGGGATGTGAGGAAATCACCATGCCTCTCCTCTCTGGGGCAGATGCCATGGAGCAAGCCACCAGGTCAGACATGCTGAATCTTTCCCAGTAAGCCACCATTTCGTGGTGCTACAAAGATTATTAGAAATGGGTTAAGCAAGATATGAGAGTTAGCCAAGAAGAGGCTAGAGCTAATGGGCCAGGCAGTGTTTACATGAATACAATTTGTGTTTTGTTATTTTTGGGGCTAAGCTAACACTGTGGGAGTCCGGCGGGACAAAAAGCAGGCCAGCCCATAGATCCTTCTATAGTTTTTGACTCCATCAAATACATTAGAAGGATGAAATGTTTCTTAATTCTTACTTGATAACTGTTTCTGTTGAACATACTCTTATTATGTTAAAGTTAAAAAGCAAACTTTACTTTTTTTTCTTGGTTTTTCAAGACAGGGTTTCTCTGTATCTTTGGTGTCTGTCCTGGAACTAGCCCTTGTATACCAGGCTGGTCTCAAACTCAAAGAGATCCACCTGTCTCTAGCTCCCAAATTCTGGGATTAAAGACGGGTCACCACCGCCCGGCACAAACTTTACTTTTTAATCAGGCAAAAATGGGGAAATTCCATGGACTAATCCTCTTGTACACTGTAATTTGTCACTCATCTTGTTTCAATAAAACACTGGACAGTAGCCAGGTAGGTAGTATAGGCAGGGTGAACAATCCAAGGATGATGGGAAAGAAAAAGCAGAGTCAGAGGAGTTATCAGATAGATACAGAGGAAGCAGGAAATGGATGTGTTAGGCTAAAAAAGGCACAACCACGTGGTAGAGCATAAGTAAAAATATAGGTTAATTTAGCTGTAAGAGTTAGGGAATAATTAGCCTGAGCTAACGGTCTACCATTTGTAAAAGAAAAAAAAAGGAAAGGAAAGGAAAAAAAGAAATGGCCAATAAGTGAACAGAGTAGCCAAAGTGACTGGCTTTTATAGAGAAGACAAGCCGTGGGATGTGGTGCTGGAGGAGGTCAGTCCAACCAGTTTCTGGATGGAGTTTAGAGAGGAGGGTGGAACACCAGCCAGGATGATTTTGTAACAAATAGGGACTGAGGAGAAGGTCTGCCAGAGTCTGATTTTATGTGTTAAAGAGACACCTCAGCTAACCATATATCCTGGTTTTCTTTGAGAATTAATTCTTATTTATATAGTAAACTATCTATAGTATAACTGCTTAATAGATAATGCAAACACATTAAATGAATGGTTTTTAAACCTACATTACATTTAGATAGTTTGTCTGATAGATTCTTAGTATGTAGGCCTGACAGGATTTAGAGCATATATAGACCAGACTGACCTAAAACTCAGAGATCCACCTGTTTCTGTTTCTTAAATACTAGTGTAAAATCTGTACCACCAACACCTAACTAACACATTTGAAATGTCTGGAGATCTTATTTCATTTGAAAATGAGTCTTTCAGTATTAATAAATTCAAATGGTTACCTTATTTATATTGCTAACTGTTGCAATGATTATATATAATCACAACTGCATTACCCAAGAGTCTTTGTGCATACCCTTGTTCAATAGGGACAGAAATTATAGCAATTAGCTTTTCAATTTCAAGGCTGAAACTGAAGCCACACAGCAAAATAGGGCCAAAAAGTGAAAATGACAAGTCACCCTCAAGCAAATATAAACGAAACAACTGAAAATTGCATTGCCTGTGAGACTTTATGAGTTTCAAAAATTACACACTTTAATGCATAAATTCCACTATGAGTGACAAATCCCCAAGCAGAAACCTGTTTTTATATTTCTTCCTACACATTATTCAATAGTTCTGCATCAATACTTGTGAGAAATAATTATGATCTTGAAAAAAATCATTGAATATACATGTCCTTTTAAATTGAGTTGCTGATTATGAAATAAATGGTTTAAAACTTTTCTTAAACTAAGGCTATATACATTATATGATGTAATAATTTATTATTAAAGTTTTATTTAAAGGAATTTAAATGCATGTTAACAATAGGAACTGTCATGGAGACTGCTTGACTTAAGTAACAACAAAGAAGTTATTGTGGATTGTAGGCTGGTTATCCTTTGCTTTATGTCTAATATGCGCTTATGAGTGAGTATATACCATGTTTATTTTTCTGGGTATGGTTTAACTCATTCAGGAAGTATGTTTTTAATTCCATTCATTTGCCTAAAAATTTTAAGAGATCATTGCTTTTTTTACCTCTGAGTAGTGCTCCATGGTATAAATGTACCACATTTTTTTAATCCATTTTTCAGCTGAGGGACATCTTGGTCATTTCCAGGTTAGGGATATTATGAATAATGCTATTGTGAACATAGTTGAGTAAGTGTGCTTGTGGTTTGAGTGTGCATTCTTCAGCTATATGCCCAAGAGTGGTATTGCTAGGTTTTGAGGTAGGTTGATTCCCAATTTTCTGACAAATTGCCTTACTGATTTCTAAAGTGGGTGTAAAAGTTTACACTCCTACCACATTGGAAGAGTGTACACAACCCATGAAAGTGTGCACAATCCCAGATAAGCTAGGTAACAAGGACCTAAGAGAGACATAAATGAATCCTATTAGGAAGGGGAAATAGATAAAATCTCCTACATAAATTGGGTGCTTGGAGGAGAAGAGGAAGGATGAAAGGAAAGGAGGAAGGAGAGAAGGAAAGAGAGAATGGGGTGGTCGAGTTGTGTGAAGGACAGAGATGGAGAACAAAGACAGGGAGATCTTGATAGAGGGAGCTATTATGGGGTGAATGGGAAACTAACACAAAGGAAATTTCCAGAAATTCACAAGGATGACCCAGCTAAGACCGTAAGCAATAGTGGAGAGGGTTCTTGAACTGCTCTGCCCCTATAATCAGATGGATGACTACCTTAATTGTCATAAAAAAAACCTTTTTTCAGTAACTGATAGAAGCAAATGCAGAGATCCACAGTGAAGCACTGGGCCAAGCTCCCAGATACCAATCGAAGAGAGGGAGGAGCAATACTATGAGCAAAGGGGTCAAGATCATGATGGGGAAACACAGAGAAATAGCTATGTGAGCTGATCCATTGGAAGTTTATCGACTCTAGACTGAGGGCTGAAAAACCTCATAGAACAGAACCATGTACTCTGAATGTGGGTGGTAGTTGTGTGACTTGGTAGTCTGTAGGGCCACTTGAAATGGGATCAGGATGTATCCCCAGTGCATGAAATGTTTTTGTTTGATTGATTGATTGATTGTTTGATTGATTGATTGATTTTTTTTTGGTCATTTCCCCATGGAGGTATACTTTACTGGGGGTGGGAAGCCTTGACTTTGTTTCCTCCCCATGGGAATCCTTACCCTCTCTGAGGAGTAGATGGCAGGGGTGGGGAGAAATTGAGAGCTGCAGAAAGAGGGGAGGGAAAGGGGTACTGAGAGAGTGTATGTAAAATTGAAAAAAAATAAAAAGGAAGTTATTGTGTATTATGTAAATGCTGCTACAAAAGATAACTGTATAACACTTCCTTGGAGCTAATTAGTAATAATTCTCTCATTTAAGAGATTATTGGCAACTGGGTATGGTGACCAACTTCTTTAATCCTAGCACTCAAGATGTAGAATCAGGTAGGTCTCTGTGTGTTCAAGGCCAGTCTGGTCGACATAACATTTTCTAGGAAAGCCATCACTGCATAGTGATTCCTAACTATATAGTAATAACCAAACAACAATCAAAACAGACTCATTTCTGTATTTATGAACGTAACTTGTCATTCCTTCAAAAAGCAAAAGACCCAGGAAGAATAAGGGATGAGTTTGCTAACAGAGTATATGGAATGTATTCAGATTCATTGTCAGAAAAAAAAACAAAGAACCAATTCCTCTTGAACTTTGGCTTTCTACTGCTCAATAGTAAGTTGGATTTGTTGATATTTTGTGAATGCCTTGGAAAAATATAATAAAAATTTCTAATATTTATATGATAATTTATTGGAGTGGTTGTGCCAAGTATTCCAGGCACTTCTCCAGGCCTACTAGGTTGTCTATAGAATGAAGATGGTAATGAAAGCTTTTTATTTAAAACAATAGTGATAATTAACTTTCTATCATGAGAAGATCTTAGAAAGTTACTACACACACACACACACACACACACACACACACACACTTCCTGTTAAATATAGTGAGCAATAATTATGAACCAGTGATGGTGGTAACTTATAATTCATTGACTATTTCACTATGAAAGAAATTGATTTTGTTTTGATATATCAGTTTGATTTAAAATTTGTGCAGATATGGAATTTGGAAATGAGAATGGGCATACTGATGATCCTAAAAGCATGTGTCTGGGATATCTCTAATGTCTGAAAAATGCAGTTCCCTTAAGACTTCAAATGTGATTAAAGTTAAGAATTTTTAGGCAAAATGGGTATCTTGTATTATTATGGTTGTTTGCTAGAATAAATTACTATTTTTGTGTGTGTCATGATGAAGGGAAACAATAAACAGTTCATGTAATTGGCAGGGTGGCAGGGAATGGAGACTGGTCTGTTTTCTGTGCCAGATCAAACATTGGTCATATGGTATTGGGCCCATTTCTAATGAAAACACAATTTAGATGTCTAATAAGAAAATGTATTCAATTATAAAGCCAGAGCTGGCTTGGTCACCAGGAAGGAAGAATATGGAATTAAAAATATTTTTTCTCTATGGGAAAGCAGAGAGGAAAATACTAGAATGAGTATATGAATTTGGAAAGTTTTTACTTAAGGTCAGAACCTTGGATGGTCATCCATCCCCTGAGAGCACAACCTTGTGCATAAGAACATTGCCTTATACAATAAGAACAAGAAATAGGGATAAAATATTTCAGTGTGATGTTTGATGAAGACAGTAAGGCACCAATAAAGATTATATCATTTTTAATAGCATAAAATAAGTCTAGTAACTAAAATATTTTGATTTCTCATAATTGATCCCTTTATTTCCTATAAAGGTCAGAATAAAAAAAAATTTTCCATTTTCAGCCTGTCCTGCAGTGTTGACAGTTTTATCCTTTTACAAACCTAACAAATGATTGAACTGTCTTGAGTGTCTTCAAGAATATACATATTATAGCTAGTTAGCATACTGTTCTTCATTTCCTAATAACCTACCTCCAACATGCACGTATGCACACATGCAAATGCACATGTGCAGATGTGTGAAAAAAAGTGGTCTAATATTGAATACTCAAAGATTAAAAGACTAGGTAAATATACCTTGAATGATGGACATTAATTATAGATTTGCTTCTTTGGCAGTAAGCAAATCTCTAGCTTTTTGGGACGTCTGTGTCCACAGAAACAAACGCTTATCATTATCACCCTAATTTATGACTCAGAATTAAAAGTTCTGCATTTCAAAAAAGTTGACATACAAGTTGAAATACTTTTGAAAAACAGTAAGCTTTAGGTTGCAGAAGAATTCCCTTCCCCCCAAGGAGCCATGGATGTCTAGTATCACAGAGAGGGTACCAAGGTAAAAGAAGAATCACTGATGTGACTGCCAGAATACATGTGGAGCACAGATGACCCAATTGTAGCTGCATCATTGAAAAGCCCAAATTAGCATGTGTAGGACTCACAAAGGCCATATTCTGCAGCTCCCTGAACAACGTACAGCCTCTTGCTGCCACAGTCTCTCCCCAGAAATTGTTTCTTTCCTTATGACCTTGGGGAGGGCTAATGAGGATCTGTGAATTTTAACGGCTTCTGGATACACTCAACTTCTATTCATGCATGCCCAAGCCTAATGATACTTCTTCTACTTCCAGAGTCTTTTCAGTCTCTTCTACCTAGGAAAGATTGCTTCAGTTTTGTAAAGGGAGGTATACAATGAGTTTTATTAATGTGTCCTCTGACTTTTGTTTTCAAGGATGCCATTTTAGTTGACTTCATCTTTCAGTATTATAATAGCTTTCTCTTTTCCAAAAAAGAAGAAGTATGTATGTGTTCTAGTTAGGAAATACTTGAAAACATAATAAAGAGACGTGAACTAGAGATCAGAGGATGCATGTCATACTCCATTGTTGATAGAAGCCAAGAAAGAAAGTAAAGCAAGAGAGGAGTTTGGAGGCCAGAACGAAAGCAGAAACCACAGAGGAATGCTGCTTACTGGTTTGCTGGTCTATGGTTTGTTTATATACAATGCAAGACCACCTCCCCAGGATTGGCACCACCCATGGTATAAAGGGTCATTTCACACAAATCATCAATTGAGGAAAATGACACACAGCCTTGCATACAGTCCTATCTGTATATTTTCATCATTTTAGTTATATCTTTCCAGATATCTGTTGCTTGTGTTATAGGCAGACAAAAATAAAATAAATAAATAACCCATACAACATGTTAATAAGTAGTCTAACTCCAAGAGTTGACAAAACCAATACAGAAACTTTATGGAGTCTGTATAAGGAACAGTCAATAAACTTTAGTACAAATTTGAGATGTAAAATTTAAAGATCTCACTAAACTGTTTTCCCTTTTTATGTTTTATTTGATAATATGTGAATAACTCTGCAAGTGAGGTCATAGAACCACATAAAAAGGTTTTTGTCAGGGAAGTGCAGAGATCACTAGCTATTATCATTTCTCTTATTTACCCTTCATAAGTACATAAGAGTCCATTGTTGTAGGGACTTTATACATTGCCTATAATGTCTAGAAAAATCAAGTTCAAATTGTCCCAGAACTTTTCTCCTGCCTGTCTAGTTGACAGTGCCAAGAGTACTATGAAGACTTTGGGGAAGAAAAGGTATCTTGTGGTCTTAACAAGTATGGGTTCATATGTGTTTTAATATAGACACCCCAGGCAAGATGAGCCTAATGGTCTAAAAATGACACAACTATTAAGGGAAAAATAGCTGTTTTTAGATTGGATGTGAGAACTACTCTGCAAGAGCAAATTCATTTCTAGGATGTCCAGAATTTTGAAATATATGTTTTAAAAATATTACCTAGTGGGTTTCAATGGAACCTGTAATAGCCATTCCCTTTTCATCTTTGATTGGCTAGGTTTATCCATCTCGTTTGTTTTTCAAAGAACAAACTATATTGTCTTTATTTTAGTCCCTGTTTTATTAGTTTCTACCTAATCTTTACTTCTTACAATCTCATGCTTTTGGGTTTGGTTTCTTTTTTTCCTGGAGTCTTGGGGTGTTCTATTAGGCTATTTATTTTAGAAGATTCTGCTTTAGTTCCTGCCTCCAGGCTCCTTTCTTGATATTTGCACTGGCTTCTTCAATGATGTAATTGCAAGCCAAATAAACCAATTTCTCGTCAATTAAATAACTAATTAAAGGAAGAAAAAAAGAAAGACAGACAGAAAGAAAGGGAGAAAGCAAGAAAGAAAATAAAGAAAAGAAAAAGAAAAATCCACCGTTTGTCAGGCATTTCTGGAACATGAGCATATTTAGTCTTTGCTAAAGAAAAATGTGCCAAGAAAGAAATTAAAGACTTTCTATAATTTAATAAAAATGAACATACATCATACCTGAATTTATGTGCCAGAATGAAAGCACTGTTCAGAGGAAGGTTCATAACATTAAGTGCCTACATTAAAAACAAAACTGTATCAATCACATAGCAGCAATTTAACAGCACACCTGAAGGTTCTAGAATGAAAAAAGTAATAACACCCAAGAGTAGTAGTTAATAAGAAATAATCTGAGAGCTGAAATCCAGAAAATAGAATCAAAGTGAGTACAAAGAGTCAATGAAACAAAGAGATGGACCTTTGATAAATTACACAAGAATATAAAAGTCCTGGAAAAACTAGGGATATAAGGGGAATACTTAAACATAATAAAGATAGTATACAGCACATCTATAGCCAACATCAAATTAAATAGAGAGAAATTCAAATTAATTTTACTAAAATCAAGAACAAGAGTCTGTCCACTTTCCCAATACTTATGTAATATAGTATTTGATGTCTTAGCTAGAGCATTAAAACAATTAAAGGAGTTCAAGGTACAAATATTGAAAGGGAAGATAAAGAATCTTTATTCACAAGTGATATGATAGTATATATACATGACTCTCAAAATTCCACTAAAAAGCTCCTATAGCCAATAAACTATTTCAGCAAAGTGGCTGGATACAAGATTAACTATAAGAAAAGTGCTCTTTGGGCTGATGAGGGAGGGGGACTTAATTGGGGGAGGGGGAAGGAAATGGGAGGCAGTGGCAGGGAAGAGACAGAAATCTTTAATAAATAAATAAATAAAAGTACAAACATGAAAGAAAAATTAATAGCCTTCTAAATATAAATGACAAACAATCTAAGAAAGAAATCAGAAATGCAACAACTTTCCCAGTTGCCTCAAATAATATAAAATATCTTGGGGTAATTCTAACCAAGAAACTGAAAAACTTCTATGATAAAAAAAAACTCATTTCTTTGAGGAAAGAAATTGAAGAGGATATCAGAAGATAAAAATATCTCTATGCCCATGCATTGGTAGGATTAACATAGCAAAAATGATCATCCTTTCAAAACAATCTACAGATTCATTTCAATTCTTATCAAAATTCTAATGCAATTCTTCACAGAACTCAAAAAGACAATTCTCAACACCATATGGAAATAAGAAAATACATGAGTACTAAACAATACCGATCCATAAAAGAACTACTGGAGGTCTCATCATCTCTGATTTTAACTTTTACTATAGAACTATAGCAATAAAAACTGCATGATATTCATATAAAAACAGACACACTGATTGGTGGAATAGAAATAAAGATGGGACATAAATCAATACAGCTATGAACATCTGAGTTTTGATAATGTACTCATAAGTATACACTGTAAAAAAAGACAGTATGTTCAACAAATTGTGTTAGGAAAACCGGAAGTCCACAGGGATTCAATATTACTACCCTGCACAAAACTCAAGATCAAATAGATGAAAGACTTCAACAGAAAACCATATACACTGGAAGAGACTGAAGAGAAAAGGAGGAGTAGCTTTCCACTCATTGGCCCAGAAGAAGATTTGAACAGCATACTAATAACTAGGAAATAAGATCAACAATTAGTAATTGGGACCCTATGAAACTCGTTGGTGCAAGAAGGTACTTCGCAGGCTACTGAAAGAGAAACATGAACAACAATGCAGGCAAAACATTTAACCTACAGTCTATTCTGCCTGCTTTATCTTCTGGGACAGTGGTGGTACAGAATTTGAGATCAGGGCCAGTCAATGTCTGATTTATCTTGAGGCTCAAAAAGAGGAGCATATGCTAAACACTGCTTGCATGGCAAGGAATTGGAGACTGGATAGCCTAGATATCTAGGATGCAACTAAACACAATTGGTCTTTTAAAAATCCAATGAAATGATTCCTAATGATATTAGTGATATTATGATATACTCATAGATTGATACCTTGTAGAGCCATCATCAAAGAGAATTTCCCTGGCAGCAGGTAACACCAAATGCCAAGAACCACAGCCAGGTATCATGTGTAGACAGAGTCATAATTAGAGATCTCTGTCAGATCCCTATCCTCAGAGCTCAGAGGATTCCATGAAATATGGTGCATAAAGATTGTAGGCATCAGAGTAGATGGAGGATGCCGTAAGAGGATGGCCCACCAGATCAACTAAACAAGGAGAACACAAGCTGACAGAGACTGAGCAACAAGGATGGGGTCTGTCTTTAAGGTCTGCAACAAGTCCTCTGTTTATATGTTGTAGCTTTTAGATTGGTATTTGTGAGGGAATCCTAATTGTGGAAACAGGTGTGTCTTTGACCATTTTGCCTCCTCTTGAATTTTTTCCCTCCTGTTTTGTTTTCTTCTTAAGCTTCAGTGAGGGGTTTGCCTTGTCTCTATATTTTGATTTGTATTTTTTTTTCTCTTGGTAGCCTGCACTTTCTTGAAAGGAGACTGTAGGAGGCTGGCCTGCTTGTTCATCCCGGACATGCTGCTAGCTTAGCCCCAAAATAACCACACAGAAAGTGTGTTAATTAAATCACTGCTTGGCCCATTAGCTATAGCTTCCTATTGGATAAGTCTTACATTTTAATTTAAGCCATTTCTATTAATCTGTGTATTGCCATATGGTAGTGGCTTACCAGCAAAGCATAATTATCTCCGGTGGTGGATCCATGGTGTCTCCTTTCTACCATGACCTTCCTTCTCCCAGCATTCAATTCTGTCTTCCCTGCCTACTGAAGCTCTGCCCTATTAACAGGCCAAGGCAGTTTGTTTATTGATTAACCACGACAGAAGGACCTCCCACATCAAGATATTGACTGAGAATTTTTCTGGGTACAGGAATGTAGGAAGAGTTGGAAAAGTGGAGGGAGATGAAACTGTGGTCATGATGTCTTCCTTGAGAGAAGAATCTACTTTTCAATAAAGATACTAAATAAATAAATATATAAGGTAAATAAGTAAGAGATTGTTTTGAGCTGCCCTTTCCTCAACACACCCTTTCACATGTCCACATCTGTTCTTAGTGGACAGTATGGCCAGAGAACACTACAGGTACATTCAGCCATTTATGACAACTCTTCTAATGTCATGGGAGAAATTAATTTTAAATACTGAATTATTTTTGTCTGTTACAATATATACATAATGACACCAATCTGTCTGCCTCATTATTATTCTTAACTCGCAGAAATTCAGGGTGCAAGCTCATAACTATCATAGCACAGATTTTTCTTTCCAAATCTGTCTTTGCTTTTCCATCTCTTATTTACACCTTTCAACTTACCCTTCCTAGAGATACAGATGTGGTAAAATAAACAATTGCTAAAAATCATATTGAGTAAAATTTAAATGTTTCCTCCTTTCTTTTCTTCTCTTCACTTTCTTTTTATTCTCTCTTTTTTCACAGGATTTCTAGCCAAGGTTAACCTCACCTATGCTAAATAATTACAGTTGCCTTGGAATTGTGGTCCTTCTTTTTCTCAGACATATGCCACTGTGGCAGGAATAAGAAGTCTTAATAACATTCATGAATGATCAATATTCATTTGATATTGAAGATTATTTCTAGAATTTTACATTCATGGCAATAATACTTCAGAGACCCCCATCATAATTTTGCCTTTGTGCCTTTAATTTTCATATTTATAATGTTCTTTCTTTTGTATTTTAATTTTAGATTTTCTTTTATAAATGTGAGTGTTTTTATACACACACACACACACACACACATATATATTGCATACCTGGGGCCCACTGAGGACAGAAAAGTTATCAAATCTCCTGGACAAGAGTTACAGAAGTTTAGGAGTCACCATGTGGGTCCTGAGCACTGAATCCATGTACTCTGCCATAGAAACAGATGCTCTTGTCACCAGAAATATTTCACCAGTCCGTGGGTTATCAGATCTATATATAGTTTCATGTTAGTAATTTTTCTCAGTAAATGTATTTGTTAAGCTAATCATCTTCATGTCACATGAACATATGACAATGCCATATCTAAGCTTCTAGAAGCCTTGAAATTTTAAATGGAAATACATTATAAGAAAATGGCAAGGGGAAATTGGATAAAATATTTATTTCTCCATTTTACAACATTAGTTAAAATTCTTCTTTTACTTAAAAGATAAGAAGTGATAAAATTATTTTTATACTTCTCATTTCCTATCAAGATAGCTTGGATGTTTCAGACTACTGGAAGCTTCTGATCACAGTGCATGAACAAACTCACCTGGGCCTTTTGCTGAAACATGCTACTGCTGTAAACCTAATATAATCCCAGGTCTGTTACCTGCATTTTGCTATCATTATGACTTTAGGTTATGATCTGATGCACAAATGCAAATTAAGACACACTTTAATAAGATTTAGTTGCAAATACTTTTTCCCTTCTAAACCTATCTCTTTTAAAAGCTCTAATGACATAAACACCATAAAAGGAGGGCAATTGGGTTCAAGTGGGGACCATGTGCTCAATTAGCAGAGATATTTTTTAAAGCTTCCCAATATTCTTACACCAAGAGTGTTTTATTAAAGGGGTTATTTTCATTTTAATGGCTGAAATATTTCTGGGTTTCTAGAGCATATTGAGTCCTTAAGAGCTCCTTGGAGAGGATGAGTGACCTTTATCATCAAAGCACTAAATGAGAACACCATTGGCATAGCTTTATTATCATAAAGCAAATTTAGAAGCCAGATTTATAAAAGGGCATGGAATTGGCCTAATGGAAAAAAAACCAAGAGTAAGTCCTCGTGGAATTTCTCCATGTGTTGTAGAGAATGCTGATCAACTGGAGTGAGTGCACATTCACTGTAGAGAAATATGCACCCAATGGAGCATGGGATTATAAAAATAGAATATCATTCTGAAGAACTCATGCCAACAATACATGTAGTGTGCAGCTTTAAATTCCAACCAAGGGTAACAGAACAAGAATGACTGATTTCATGTTAAATAGCTTAATTTTATTCAGTAAGCAATGAATGGAATCCAATAGAAGTGATTGCAGATAATACATTTAAATCATTTCCTTGTAGATATCAGCTATTAGGTTATATAAAATCAGGATGGAGTTTTCTTTGAAAACTGAATTACCATTTTGCTGACAATTGCTATGTATCATGTAAAATATATAGAAATAAAGGGTAGAACAGTTGCTCTAACATTTACAAGAATCTCTTACATCATCCATTCTTTACATGATAACTACAATGTTACAACAGTGTTAATGCATACATATGCCTCCCCCACTCACACATGGCTAAACATTCATGCTTTGACTCAATTGATACTATTTCAAATACTAAATCAAAATTTACTTTACTGTACTATTTTTTATCTCATTTCATAGTAGTGTCCCCTCTAGGTGAAATCTTTATTGTATTTAATTTTACTTTAGCTTGTAGCAATTTGAATATATGGCTTAAATCATACATTTTCTTTTTTGAAAATTTATGACATGAACTACTTCATTGTTTAACAGTCATGGAATAAATAAACGAAACAATTTGCTAAGCTTTTCATTGTAGTTAATCATGGTGATTATCTAGGCACATATAGCAAATCAAATAATTCTTGTTCTTGATTTAAATGAATTGTTTTTAGCAGAAAGAATTCCCCAAAGATGCAGCTTAGTTTTGAAGGAATAAAATCATATCTGTTTCATATGGTATAATCAAATATCCCTGTAGCTTTTCCTTTCAAGTGTGTTGACAACCTCAGAAATCATATAAATGGTCAATATATACAATAATATCCCAAGTGTCATTATTTGAACCCTAAAGCATAAAGAATTGTGAATATAACTTTGCAATGTGTATTAATAGCACCATGTAGTGATTTTTGTTTGAAATCTAAGAAATAAAGCTTGCCTGAATATCAGCGTGCAGAGCTAAACCACTAGGTAGCCAAAGAGGCCAGGCCGTAGTAGCACATACCTTTAATCCCAGCACTCAGGAGACAGAGGCAGAAAGCTCTCTGTGAGTTGCAGGCCACCCATTGCTACACTGGATTGATGTAGTGTCAAAGAGAAACAGAGCCTGGCAGTGGTGGTTCACAGGTTTAATCCCAGTACCTGGGAGTCACAGTCTTTAATTATAGTGCTAGGGAGTTGGAGACAAGATTAATATTGCTGGGCAGAGAAAGGAATAAATATAAGGCAGGAAGAGACAGGACTTGCATGCAGTCTAAAGATGCAATGTGAGGAATGAGTCCGTAGTGATGAGGCAAGCAGGCCTGCTTTTCTTCCCGCCCGGCTCCCGTGCAGCTAGCTTTACACCTGAAATAACAACACACAAATTGTATTGATTTAAACACTGCCTGGCCCATTAGTTTCATACTCTTATTGGCTAATTCTCACATCTTGATTAACCCATTTCTAATAATCTGTGTAGCACCACGAGGTGGTGGCTTACCAGGAAAGATTCAGCATGTCTGACCTGGTGTCTGGCTCTATGGGGTCTGAACAACTATGCTTTCTTTCTCCCAGCATTCTGTTTGGTCTACTCCACCTATCTAAATCCTGCCCTATCAAAAAGCCAAGGTAGTTTTCTTTATTAACCAATGAGAGTAACACATAGACAGATGACCCTCCTCCATCATGAGTCTGAGTATGTAGTCTGAGGATTCATAGAGACAGGATTGACCTTTCAGTTTGAGGATTCAGATCTCTAATGTCTGGCTGAATTGCTTCTCTGATCTCTCACCTTTCACCCTGGTATCTACTATGGGTTTTTATTATTTAAGACTGATTAGAATTTGTGTTACAAACCATCTATAGTTCAAATAAAACTTATTTTCATGAAGTGAGATAGAATACTATTAAAAAGAAAGAAAATGCAATCCTTTACTTTTGAAAAGGATAAAATATGAATATCTATCAAAGAGCATGTATTTTCTTTAACTGAGAAGCAGAAAGGATAAGGCCTTTTTATCAAGAGAGGAAACCACAGACCACAAAAAACTTAGGTAATGCTGGAGTCACAATAAAAAAAATTCTTTTTAAAATATTAAAACATTTTTAATTATGGAGGGCATATATGATGTAAATATCTGTAAGTTCACCAATGATGAAACAAAGCAAGAAATTTATGAGTTCAAATCAATCAGGACTACGTACTGAGACATTATTCTTTGCAAGTAAACCATAGTTCATTATATTGATAACTGATTTTTAAAAATTATACTACTAAACTAACATAATGAAATAAATGTGATTTTCCAAATATATAAATGAGTAAAAATGACTTCCAAACAAGAGTTTCTTCTTTCCAGGATCATTATCTTCAGATCCTCAAACCTGTAATTCCATCATCTGACCAAGTGGAGCTGATAATGTTTCAGAAAAACAAAATTTTTTTTTTGTATGACTAAAAGCTAATAGCTAAACTGGTGTTGGGGTCAGAATATGCCAATGTAAAAGAAAAGATTTAGATTCTATTCCTGTATCTGGGAACTATAGGATTTTGGTAATGTAGATTATTTTCATGCTTAATCATTTCTCTAACCTTTTAAATATTTATATTAATTTTTTGTATTCTTCCATAGAAGATAAACATTAAAATTGTATGATTTTATTTTAAACATAACTATAAAAATACAGTTTTCTTTTTCTTAGGCTTTGAAGGAAAATTGTAACAAATGAATGAATGCATTTTTTGATTATCAAGATGGGATTAATTTAGTGGAACGCAGGGTTATTCTTTTATCCAACACAGAGGCTATTAATAAGAGGCAAAATACGAAAACTGAGAAAATTTTGTATTTCACTGCTCGTAATTTTAGTAATTAAAATGGTTAAGACTTCAAACAACTGTGAAAATGTAGATTATGCATCATTTAATATTGACTGATAATTTTTTTAAAAACCTCATTCTTGTGACTGCAGAAATAATTCAGCAGTTAAGAGCATTTCCTAGTATTACAGAGAACCTGAATTAACCTTAAAACACCTATCTCAATGCAGCTTGTACTGCCAACAGACTCTTCAAGCCTCTGTGGTCACCTACACATACATGGTTTGCACACACCCACATAAAAATACATAGAGATACAAAATGTTTTAAATGTAAAAATGTAATTCTTGTATAGAAATGAATTTTTATTTCCTTCAAATGATTTATTAACAATTTTGTGATGTATTCTTTCATTTAATCACACGTACTTTATGTGTATTTCCATACATAAATGAGCTACAATAATCCTTTTCGATATAACTACACTTTATCTGTGACTAAGATAAAAATTACTACATGTTTACAAGCAGGGAAATAGTTATGATTCACTTGTTTTCTTAATCTTTATGAAATAAGTTGTTAAAGTGCACATTTTACAGATTCAATTTTGTAAATTGCATTGTATAATCACAAACAAGTTTTCAGTTACCTTTTTCTAACCATACTTAAAAGTTCTTCAAACAACACCCAACAATCAATGAAGTGTTGCGG
>CADCXT010002338.1:0-101215 GCA_902806775.1 Microtus agrestis | reverse complement strand
TTCTTGTCTAGCACTGTAAGTAGCAATTTGCTTTATCCATTTTAACCCTATTACCTAATGTTTGTCTATTTTGTCTGGTATTTATTATTCTTCTTTTTACTAAAAAGTTGCCTTGCCATTCAATGTGTTTCACAATTTTGATTACACAGATTTATGACTTTGCTTCAGAACTGTGAGGATTTAGTAGCATACTGCTTGCTGCTATTCTCCCACCTTTTTCATTAAAATTTGTTAAAGGAAATATTTATTCTTGAAGTTATTAGGGAATCTTGATATTACATAGCCACATGATGCAGATTTGACAGTTCATTTTATAATATGAAAAAGTAATTGTAGCTTATGGCCAAATTCTGAGAGACAATTGGAAATATTTTGCAGAAAATAAATGAAAGCTCTCAATGAACTAAGAAAATATTCTTATCATTTCAAAATATCATCATCACTTTAGGGTTTTTATCAAATTTAAAGGTAATTTCCCAAGACATTATATCAAAACCCTACAGAATTTAAAAAAGTACCAAATAACTCCAAGTTCAGTGCTCATTTAGGGTAGATACTTGTAAATATATTAATGTTGTCTGATACACTTTTGTGTAGATTCATGTTGAATGGCTTGCATAATGATACTAATTTATAATTAGAGGTCATATTTGTATACATTTAAATATTTAATTTTTTATTAGTTAAAATAAAGAATTTAAAACTTAAAATTAGTATAGTCAAAATTTGCAACATTATTTTCACTGTGAGGTGATTTTGTCCTGTTAACCAATCAACTCAGTTTTTACTTCTATTTGAATACAACTACTTGTTTATGTTTCACAATTTGAACCTAAGTTATCCATACTAATATAATTTATTTGTGACATTAGACAATTAAGGTTTGTGGAATAACAAAAAAATTCAGGCCCTATCTTGCCATTACTTGTACTTTTGTATAATTTTCTATCTTTTTAAAGAATGTTTCAGATACTGTGATGGAAATTCTGGAAATTTGAGAGTTTCCAACCAGAAATTCTCAAACTAATATGAGTTTGTTTTAAAGCTAGGGATTCAGGAAGACAAAATATAAGATGAAAAGTTGAAAGGGCCCCTTGTTTTGCTATGGGCAGAAAATGTTTTGATTAGCATATCCTGTCCTCAGAGCCCAGGAAGTCCTTTGAAGTGGTCATTTCGTTCTGGTGAAAAGTAAAATTTTCTCCAGGAAGTTAAAAGGGCAGGGTAAACTGATCTTTATTTCTTCCCTGCTTGACCATGTCTCACAAATGTCAGCCATCCTTTTAGTTGTTCTTAGTTGAGATTCTACCCAGTCCTTGCAATTCTTTGTTAATCTTCAGTAAAAATTCAAAAGAATTTTAAATTTTTGACATTAACTGTCCTTCTGTGACAAATTTAAGTGATAGATATTTTTTATTTGGCTTTTAGCTTTTCATGCTTTCAAACTTTGATACAGAAAAATGATTTTAAAGGTTTCATCTGTGTGTGTGTGTGCATGCATACATGTTCCTGTGTCTGGATGCAATGCTCATGTCATATAGAAAATATATGGCAATCTGAGGACAACATTTACATGTCCATCCTAGCACATATGTTTGTCATCTTTCTTAAAATGTTGATTAAGTAGATTTGTTGGAGTATTTTATGACTATAAAAATTCATAATAGAAGATTCCCGCAATATGTGTTCCCACTTCATCATCTGTCACCAAATTCTAAAATTGTTGTAACCAATGAGCCTATATTCAGTTACTGTAATCTAAAGTCCTTATCTTATGTCTTAGAATTCACTCCTGGTGTCATACACTTTATGGTTTTGTCATGTGTTCTAATCGTATCCACCATTCAAGTATTATGACATGTATTTTCATTGCCTTTAAAATCTTGCAAGTTCTGCCGTTTTATCTCTTCTTTCCCCACACCTCCCACTTCCCTGATTCTTTTCAAAATTTTTACAGTTTTTCTCTATTCTTGATAATATACAGAATGTCACCTCTGAGTACTGGAGTCTTTCATTTAATAATATGAATGTATTAGTTGCTTGTTTTTCCAAAGCCTGAACATTCAATTTGATTTAGCACTGAATAAAATTCTGCTGTTTAGACTAACCAAAGTTCATTAAACCATTCACCTATTGATAGTTATTTAGACAACTTCCAAGTTTTGTGAGTAATGAGCTAAGATATTAATTGTTATTATCCATAAAGAGGATTTAGTGTGGAGATGATATTAAAATTCTTTGGGTATATTCCAAAAGGCATGTCTACTGGATCGAATGTGAAGACTATGTTTATAGGTTTTATTAGAGATGTACCAAATATATTCCTAAATGGCTTATATTTTGCAATGCATTGTAAATGAATTAGCTTTCCTGATGTACTACATCTTTCACAGCACTTAGTGGGCAGGTCTTGAAGTTTAGTTTTCCAAAACGTATGGAATTTCCTTACATTCTTTTAATTTTCCATTAGTGTGGGACTGTGTTCCACAACTCTGTATTTTAGTTGGTTGTGGTTTTCTGTAGTAACCCTATGCAAAGAGAAGATTCACTGATGAAGAGAGTAGACTGTTCTTATCTGTACTTATAAGACCTGATATTTATAGATCGATGTTAGGGATTACGCTGTCCTGCTCTTGGATACCATCTATGATTAATATCATCTGTGTATTTTGTTTTTGATTTTTAAAATCACATTTACTATCATATTTATTTCTGTGTGTGTGTGTATGTGTGTGTGTGCTTTGTGAAATTATGTGAGTGTGTATGCATGAATGTTCATGTGTGTGTGTACAAAAGAATATGTGCCATAGCTTGTGTGTGTTATTCACCCTTGGTATCTTGTGTTTTCTTTCCTGAATGTAAAAATGTAAAAGGGACTGAACCTGAATATTTCATTTAATCAGGAAAGAGTAGCTCCTTATAAACACTAATATTCAAATTTCTAATTTTAATTATTTTTTTTAAAAAAACAAATATTCTGAAGTAGGAAAAAACCTACTAATAGGAAACAAGGAAGAACAAATGTGAACTTGTGATCAGCATGATTTCTACACTTATGTGATTCCCATGCCCATTAAATAATCTTGCCCATAGTGAAAATGGGTCATCTCCCAGCAATTAATATTAGTAAATTACCCCAAGAAGGCATGGCCAGTGGCCCATCACATGGTGATTCTAGAGTCTGTCAAGCTGACAATTAACACTGATTATCGTAACTTTATTATATCCATTACTCTTGACACATTGAAACATCCTTTCTTCTTTGAAATCGAAAAAAAATTGATATATATATATATTTAAATTTATTTTGAAGGAATTTTATTCAGGATAGTCCTACTATGTTAAATTCATTATATTATTTCTTCTGTTGTTGATTTAAAATATTTTTTGAAAACTTTATACATGAAAATTGCTTCTACATCATTCCTGTCCCTTGAACTCCCCTTGTTTCTTCCCTCTCACTCAAAAATTCATAACCTCTTCTTTCTTCAGTGAATATACAACTTATTGTGTTCATTTAATTTTGATTTTATGAAATTGTGTCCATGCCTGACCATTTGAAGTTTTTAATCTATGCAGAATCTATTTTCTGGAGGACACTGCTTCTCTCTCAGCAAGCACTGACCACCTATAGTTTTCCATTTTCTTTTTTTTTTCGCACCTTTCCAAATGATTGGACCTCGTAGAAATTTCCAATCCTTGTCAGCATATCAGCTAGTAATATCTTTATGTTGAGCTTATTTAGGCCATCATATTGTTGAGATTTTGTGGCTACAGATCTTCTGTCATGTCTAGAAGCTGCAGGTGTTCTGGTCCACTGGCTCTTATAATCTTTGTGGTCCATTTCTGGTATTTCCCTGAGCTCTAGGTTTAGCTTGAAGTCACATTAAACATGTTTTAATTGGTATTAGGCACATCATGGTACGTTCCTTACAATCTTATCAGTTTGGGATGTCTGCGATAGTCTCCATGTATTGCCCTAAAATGTCTACTTGATCAGTGGTGATACTATAATTTTTGTTGAGTGTAAAGATAAATCTTTAAAATACAATTATATTAGAAAAATGGTAGGTCTAGTTTCTCTTCTAGGGTCTATGAACTCTAGATCTGTAATGAGTTGGTTATGTTACATTATTAGATCTGATTGTTCTCTCATTGAATAAGACTTATGTCCAATTAGAGAGCTGTTTGTTAATCAATAGATAAGAATGTCGTGATTGGATTGTTGAGCATATCTTGCTTAACCAATAGTTATTGTGGTTTATAAGCTATATAGCTACATAGGACATCTGATTTATTTCTCTCCCTCGGCTGCTTGCATAACATCTTCCTGTATTATGACAAATAGTCCTCATGTAGAAGGCTACCAGTTTTAGTTCCAGATCAATTTTTATAAGTTCTGGTTATAAAGAACATGGTGTCTTCAGAAATTCCAGTATTTCAATATCTAAAAATCATCCATGCAATGACAAAAGGCCATATTGTTTTGGGGACAATTGTATCCTCCAAGCAAGAACTTGAAGAAGGTTTCCCATGATTGACACTGACATTTTCATTATAGATTGTTCATCACTCTTGGTGTCAGTACCATAACCTCATTTAATGTAGCTCCATAATGTGTGTGTGTGTGTGTGTGTGTGTGTGTGTGTGTAGTATTACTTGTCTACACCCTTTAGTGGTTTGAATGATAATTTCTTCCACCCACGCTTGCATCTGGATTCTCAGTTCCCAGTTGATGGTACTGGCTGGGGAGGTCTGGGAGGTCTTCATCACTGGGTCAGTATTTGAGGTTTAAAGACATTCATCATCCCAATGAGCTTTCTCTGTTTCCTGCTTGAGTTCTGTCCCTCACGCCTACTGCTTCTGCTCTGCCATCATGGACTAATGTGTATTTGGAATTACAAACTCTAAGAAACCCCCCTTTAAAAATTGCCTTGTTTAGCCGGGCGGTGGTGGCGCACGCCTTTAATCCCAGCACTCGGGAGGCAGAGGCAGGCGAATCTCTGTGAGTTCGAGACCAGCCTGGGCTACAAGAGCTAGTTCCAGGACAGGCTCCAAAACCACAGAGAAACCCTGTCTTGAAAAACCAAAAAAAAAAAAAAAAAAAAAAATTGCCTTGTTTATTGGGTCATATTAAGTACACATATATGTCTTGCCTTTCAGTTTCTAAATCTTCCAAATGTTGTTAAGACTTTGTAAATAATGTGAATAATGACAAAACAGTGATTGCCTATAACCACATCTAAAGAAAGAACCGTTAATCTGAGTCTCAAAAATTTTCTTAAATGATTTGACATTCTTTAACATTGGGCTTCCACATTTATTTCTCCAGTAAACAAATGAGGTAAGGATTGTTATAGAGATAGGAAACAAATATACACAAGTCAGGAAGATGGCCTGAAAATGTCCTAATATTAACACACAATTTTCTCCTTCCTTCCTTCCTTCCTTCCTTCCTTCCTTCCTTCCTTCCTTCCTTCCTTCCTTCTTTCTTTCTTTCTTTCTTTCTTTCTTTCTTTCCCTAATAATTTTTATTATTTTATAAATAATACCATTCAAACTTTCAACTTCCTACCCTCCTACTACTTCCCTCCCGCTCCCACACTCCCCCTTCCCCCTTCCCTCTCCAGTCCTAAGAGAGGGCAGGGTACCCTGTCCTGTGGGAAGTCCAAGGCCCTCCTTCCTCCATCCAGGCTTAGGAAGATATGCATAGAAATAAACTAGGATCCCAAAGAGCCAGTACATGCAGTAGAGACAAATCCCAGTGCCATTATCATTGGCTTCTCAGTCTGCATCAATTATGAGCCACATTCAGAGGGCCCAGTTTGATCCCATGGTCATTCAGTCCCAGTCCAGCCTGCTTTGGTGAGCTTTCAATAGCTTAAACACACTATCTCAATGGGTGGACCAACTCCTCATGGTCCTGACTTCCTTGCTCATCTTCTCCCTCCTTCTGTTCTTCAACTGGACCTTGGGAGCTCAGTCCAGTGCTCCGAAGTGGGTCTCTGTCTCTATCTTCATCTATTGACGGACTAAGTTTCTATGGTGATATTTAAGATAGTCATCAGTCTGACTACAGGACAAGGCCAGTCCTCTTCAGGCACGGTCTCCTCCACTGCTCAGGGTCCTAGCTGGGGACATCCCTGTGGACTCCTGGGAACCCCTCTAGAGTCAAGCCTCTTGCCAACACCACAATGCCTCCCTTAATTAAGATATCTTCTTCACTGCTCCCATATCTGTCCTTCCTCCATCTAAACCATCCCACTCCCCAAAGCTCTCCCCAACCTTCCACTTCTCCCTTCTCTCACCCCATCTCCCCTTCCAACTACTCCAACCACACTCACATGCTCCGAACTTTTGCCTGGTGATCTTGTCTGCTTCCAATTTTCATGAGAATCTATATATGGTTTTCTTTGGGTTCACCTGATTACTTAGCTTCTCTAGGATCATGAACTATAGGCTCAATACTTTTGTTTATGGCTAGAATCCACTAGTAAGTGAGTACATAGCATATTCATATTTTTGGGTCTGGGTTACCTCACTCAGAATAGTGTTTTCTATTTCCATCCATTTGCATGCAAAATTCAAGATGACATTTTTTTTGTTTTTGTTTTTTTTTTCCCCCACTGAGTAGTACTCTAATGTGTAGATGTGCCACACTTTCTTTATCCATTCTTCCATTGAGGGGCATCTAGGTTGTTTCCAGGTTCTGGCTATTACAAATAATGTTTCTATAAACACAGTTGAACAAATACTTTTGTAGTATGATTGGACATCTCTTGGGTATATTTCCAAGAATGGTATTGCTAGATCCTGAGGTAGGTTGACTCCCAGTTTCCTGAGAAACCACCACACTGACTTCCTAAGTCGTTGCACAAGTTTGCATTCCCACCCGCAATGGATGAATGTTCCCCTTACTCTGCATCCTCTCCAGCATAGGTTATCATTGGTGTTTTTGATTTTAGCCATTCTGAGAGGTGTAAGATGGCACCTCAAAGTTGTTTTGATATGCATTTCCCTGAACGCTAAGGAAGATGAACATGACCTTAAATATCTTTTGGCCACTTGAACTTCTTCTGTTGAGAATTCTCTGTTCAGTTCAGTACCCCATTTTTAATTTGGTTATTTAGAATTTTAATGTCTAGCTTCTTGAGTTCTTTATATATTTTGGAGATCAGACCTTTGTCTGATGTGTGGTTGGTGAAGATCTTCTCCCAGTCAATAGGTTGCTTTTTTGTCTTAATGTCAGTGTCCTTTGCTTTACAGAAGCTTCTTGGTTTCAGGAGGTCCCATTTATTCATTGTTGCTCTTATTGTCTGTGCTACTCGGGTTATACATAGGAAGTGGTCTCCAGTTTTCATGTATTGCAGGTTACTTCCCACTTTCTCTTCTATCAGGTTCAGTGTGGTCAGATATATATTCAGGTCTTTAATCCATTGGGACTTGAGTTTTGCACATGGTGATAGATATGGATCTATTTTCATTCTTCTACAGGTTGATATCCAGTTATTCCAGCACCATTTGTTAAAAATGTTTTCTTTCTTCCATTGTATAATTTTGGCTTCTTTGTCAAAAATCAGGTGTTCACAGGTTTTTGGATTAATATCTTGATCTTCAATTCGATCCCATTGGTCAACGTCTCGGTTTTTATGTCAATACCAAGCTTCTTTCATTACTGTGATTCTGTAATAAAGTTTGATGTCAGGGATGGTAATGCCTTTGGAAGTTCCTTTATTGTATAATTATTTTGGCTATCCTGTCTTTTCTGTTTTTCTATATAAAGTCTCAAAGACTTTGAAGAATTTTTTTGGGGGGATTTTGATGAGGGTTGCATTGAATCTATAGATTGCCTTTGAAAAATTGCCATTTTTAATATGTTGATCCTACCAATCCAAGAGCAAGCATGGGAGATCCTTCTGTTTTCTGGTATTCTCTTCAATTTCTTCCTTCAAAGCCTTAAAATTCTTGTCAAATAGAACTTTTACTTTTTGGTTAGTGTTACCCCAAGATACTTTATGCTATTTGTGGCTATCATGAAAGGAGATGGATCTCTGATTTCCCTCTTCACTTCTTTGTCTTTTGTGTTTAAGAGAGCTACTGATATTTTTGAGTTGATCTTGTATCCTGCCACATCACTGAAGATGTTTATCAGCTGTAGGAGTTCTCTGGTACACTTATGTACACTATCATATCATCTGCAAATAATGAAAGTTTGACCTCTTCCTTTCCAATTCAAATCCACTTGATCTCCTTATGTTGTCTTATTCCTATTGCTTCAGGTACTATATTGAAGAGATATGGAGAGAGTGTACAGCCTTGTCTTGTTTAGACTAACAACAATTCATTAAACCATTTGTCTATGGAAAGACATTCACTAGCTGTGGAACCAATATTTATCCCTAGTGAATGGACAGCCTCTTTAGAACTCATTCCTTTTGGAGCAGGGCCTTGGTCCTGCACTATTGATGTGACACACTGTTGACTCCCCATGGGAGGTGTCACCCTCTCTGAAGATTGGATGGGGAGTTGGGTGGGAAGAAGGTGAGGGGAGCAGGAAAAATAGAGGGGGGGACTTGGCTTGATATGTAAAATAGGATTATTATTATTTTGGTTTTCTGACAGGGTTTCTCTGTGTAGCATTGGTGCCTGACCTTGAACTAGCTTTTGTAGACCAAACTGACTTTGTACTCACAGAGATCTACCTGCCTCTGCCCCTGAATACTGGGATTAAAGTTATGTGCCACTGAAAATGGATGTGACTGTTGGAAATAAAGCTTTATTTTCCATTTCCCTGAAATTCACACACACATGCACACAAATCTTGTTATGTAATCCAAGTCACCATTTTCCTGGGACTCAGGATAGTTAAATACGGATGAAGCAAACTTAAAAAAACTGTATGCAGTGGGATTTGGGCCAGAAGTGGTGAATGAGGCTCTCTCTTTAAGAAACCACTGAAGAGGAACTACAAGCAGGGACTGGTCCTGGGAAACCACAGGCAGTATTGCAGGGAAGAGCACTGAGTCAGCTCAGCCTCTTGGACTCAATTTAGTTTGTTGCCCCAACCATCATCCAGGTTTGACAGGAGTTTGCATCAACCCAGCCCAGAAAACACACTGAGCTTACCTCTCTGGAGTAAACACTGCCTCAGGAAATTAATTCAGTGTTACATTGTTCTACTGAGCCAACAAACAAATATCTGGCCAGCTCCTCCCTCAGACGTGCACACTGATTGAGCTGACTGGCAAGCAAAACTACAGTAGGAAGTGAGGCATCCGTTCCCAGGTTTTGTTCAGACACAGACATGAGGAAATGTTGGGAGGGCTGGGACGTGCCTTCATTTTCTCTTTTACTTTTTCAATACTGTAACCTTTCCTCTCTACTTCTGATTTTCACCTCGTAGATTTTTTTAAACTGACGTTTATTTAAACAACAAAACGCTTGACTTGAAGGGAAAACTATCTAGGATCATTTTGTTCAAGAGTAATTTATCCCTACTTAAAGACAGAGTGCCCTACATGTAACAGCTACGTACAAAAAAGTTACAAAATTGTCCTTGGTTTAACAATGATAAATGAAAAACATTAAAATTCTCCAATCGAGCAAGGTATGTAAGGATTTTGTGGTTGGGTTCTTTTGTTAAAACACTGAAAGCAAAATAACTTCCTGGAATATAAAGATAAGAGCTGAATGAGCGAGCCACTCATGGAGCAGGGGGATATGTTCACAGAACTGTGCTTTCCCCCAGACCACCTCCATCTGCTGTCAATCAAAACAGAACACTGGCCATTTAGTTTAAAATAGACGAAAAGAAGAAAGTGCAATATACTTGTGCACATACACCAGTTACTTCGTGTACAATAAGGAAATGGGGACAGAGAATGAAAGAATAGAGAAAACTCTACTGTAGTAGTCAGGATGTGGTGGAACCAAACTGCGGCTTTCTAATTGCGAGCGTATTCTTGGTCTATAACAAAATTCTGGAGAAAAGTGGCAGGTTCCCTTTTTAGTAGACACCTCTTGTCTGCTGCAGGAGCACATCAATCGTATCTTCATCCTCCATTTCCAACTGTGCAGGTGTGTCTGTTTCATTGATTGGCTGCCCATCAAAGTGGAATCTGATCTGCCTCATTGACAAACGCTGTCGTTCATAATAGGCTTTCATTAGTTTACTAAGTGGTGTATGCCTCTTAATTTTAAACTGCACCACAGAGCCATCCTGCCCCGCCACCTTCAAATTAATATGGTCATTGTTCTCGGTCTTGACACCTTCCTTGGGTTTCTAGTCAGCCATGGTGAATGCCAGAGTCTCCTCAGCTGCTGCTCCACAAAAGAGGCACCAGGTCCTCATTGAAGGAGTACATAGGCAGCACCAGGAGCGGCCATAGATATTTATTTATTTTTCTGGTCTTTAACTGCTTTTAATTGTTTCTGTTTTGCATCACCTGTGTTCTCACCACTCCTATTGTAGCTGCTGCTGGAGGTGTGGCTGCCATAGTCACTGTGTAGGTTCCTTTGTTTCCCTGTCTGGCTTACTGCTGTTTGTTTTGCTGTTCTTTGTTTCTTCCTTTTGAAATGATGCTGTGGATCACAGCAAGTTACCTTGTTGTGGAGATGCTCTAATACCCAACTCCTCCCAGACCAGTTACAGTCATCGTACTTTAGTCTATATACAACCCAGTCCACCTAAATTTCAGTGAATACTATAAATAAAAGAAAAGAGAAAAAAGCCTCAATTCCTGAAACTCATCTACAGTGTATCTGTCAAGTATGCTAGAAAGAATTCTTTCTTGTAATTATAACACAGAAAGTAGGACTGTTTGGCCCCAACAAAGCTTAAATTTTACTATAATATACTCTCCTCTTTCAAAGAGAACATAATTCAAAATGATGTTAAAATAATTCTAAAACCATTTATTGGAGACATATTCAACAGTTCATAATGACTGGATACTCCGAGGCACATTACTAAAAGAAGACTGTTACCTACAATGAGTTTCCCAAAAAGGAGAAGAACAAGCCACAACAATATATGCATATATATATATATATATATATAAATAGAAACATATAAATTATGACCTGACTCCCTTAAAAGTTGACAAATATCCAGAGATGTTGAAGTAAAAAGCCAGAAAAAAGAAATATAAAAATGATTTTCAAAAAGATGATAAATTTTTATTTAAAAAATTTTATATAGTATATTTTGATCATATGATGATGAACTTTATAGTGTGTCTGTTCAAATGTGAGGTCACCAAATCCAGCTGAACCGGGACTGAATGAGCATGTGACCAAACCAGACTCTCTGAAAGTGGCTGAAATGGGGGTTGATTGAGAAGCCATTGATAAAGAACCTTCATCTGTCGATGTATGGAGATAGAGACAGAGACCCACTTTGGAGCACTGGACTGAGCTCCCAAGGCCCAGATGAAGAGCAGAAGGAGGGCGAACATGAGCAAGAAAGTCAGGACCTCAAGGGGCGTGTCCACCAACAGAGATGGTGGGACTGATCTAATGGGAGCTCACCAAGGCCAGCTGGACTGGTACTGAAAGAGCGTGGATCAAACCAGACTCTCTGAATGTGTCTGACAGTGAGGGTGAACTGGGAAGCCTATGACAATGACACTGGATTGTGATTCTACTGCACGTACTGGCTTTTTGGGAGCCTAGTCTGTTTGGATGCACACCTTCGTAGACCTGGAGGGAAGGGAGAGGGCCTTGGACTTCCCACAGGGAAGCGCACCCTAACTTCTCTTAGGACTCGAGAGGGAGGCAAGAGAGGGTGTGGGAAGGAAATAGGAGAAGGGGAGGAGATGAAAATTTTTAATAAATGAATGAATAAATAAATATATCATGCAAGTAACCAAGTTAAAAAAAAACAAATTAATGAAAAAACTACTTATCAAAATGACCATAACCAGTAAACCTAGCTTTCTTAATTAAAGAAAAAATAAAGAATTATCAGGTTCAAAATCAATTTGATGAAGTCAGGATAACTACACAACATTTAAATACAAATAAATGAATTCTTAGCAGAAAAAAAAAGAAGTTAACAAACCCTGGGCTATACAAGCAAATGAGAATCGAGAAAGACCTTGATTAGAGAACATCAAATGCGTCCAGGAACGGTGGAACACACACATTTTCCCAATGTTTGGCAGATAGAAACAGGAAGATGAGAAATTCAAAGGACTTCCTTAGCACAAAAGTGATCAGGAAGCTGTGCTCACCAACAGGAGACCCTGCTTTAAAAGAAGCACCATTCACTGGAACATACAGAAAAAGTGAAGCATTGTCTTCTAAGCAACAGGAAAGCAGGAGCAAACAGGAGCAGCTTTACTCATAGCCTGCAGAGCAAAGTCAGGTGGCATTATATACCAAAAGAAATGACAAGACATTAAGAAGAAAATGAGAGCGCATAGATATGCAATAGCTGTTGGAGCAACGAATTCACAGAACAAATAGCACTAGATGGGACCACCACCACACAAAATTAATCATATAAATTTCTTGTCATTGACATCAAAAAAATGACAAGGATATTTCAGAGTAAAACTACATTATGAAACAAATGGCCTTACAAAGTAAGTATAGAGAAAATATAACAACCAACAATAGTAGAATACATCTATCAGGAATTCAGAGATTTTTCTAAAGTGCAACATATTTTAGACAGTAAGACAAACACCAAACTAATGAAGTTAGAAATTAAGAAGAGAAATTATAGAAAACATATGAACACATAGAGATAAAACATTGCATTTTGAAATGAGCAATGTGTCACTGAAGGCACCAAAGCGGCATTAAATATGGTTCGTACAAGCAATGGAATTAATACAAGTAAAGAGAGATGACATCATGAAGTTAGAGAGTAAATGGAGGAACTGGAAATATACTGAGTGAGGCAATCCAGACTCAGAAAGACAAATGCCAACAAAGTCTCTCTTATTTGTAGATAGTAGTTTTCTAATCTTTAGATTTCAGTATATAACTTGAAGTCACAGAAGAACAGCAGAAAAAGGGACATTGGGGAGAAGACAGGAGAACAAGCTCTGGAGAGGATAGGCAATAGGATGATACAGGTGCCATGAAAGGATAAGGGAAAATTGTGGAGGAGAGAAAAGGGAAACGGGGAGTCGAAGGGAGGAAAGATAAATAAATAAATAAATAAATAAATAAATAAATAACACTAAGAATGTGACTCCTTTACATTGCTATCTTAGTGATGAAATACCCTAATCAAGGCCACTAACAGAAAACAGGGTTTTTAGGGTTTGTAATTCCAAAGCCACAACAGTCGATGAGGCCAGAGCAGAGGCAAGAGTCATAGAGGATAGAACTCAAGCATGAAGCAAAGAAAGCTTGAAACCTCAAATTCTGACCCCATATATGATCAACCCTACATCTCCTACACATACATAATCATAGTAACCAACTATACCTAGTGTTCAGAAGCCAGAGCCTGTTGAAGAACTTATCATTCAAATAACCACAGGGAGCCGAGCAGTGGTGGCACATGCCTTTAATCTCAGCACTCAGGAGGCAGAGGCAATTGGATCTCTGAGAGTTCAAGGCCAGCCTAGTCTACAAGAGCTAGTTCCAGGACAGGAGCCAAAAGCTACAGAGAAACCCTGTCTCAAAAATCAAAACAACAACAACAACAAAAAAAAACCAACCACAGGTTTAGACAAATAATACGTATAATACCTGTACATATATGTGTGACTGTGTGTATGCGTGTGTGCATATATACTTAATGGAATTACAGTACATGAGTCATGGTACAGCCACCAAGAACCATGAACTAGCTTATGAAAATATCAGGATCAGTTATGGAAACCCTTCATTTAAGTTCTTGGTTGAAGGATACAGTTGTCTCCCTAACAATGTGGGTTATTGTCATTGCATGGATGACTTTCAGATATTGAAAAAGATTGGCATTTCTGAAGACATCATGTTCTTTGTACATGGAACATGGAGGAATTGATCAGGAACTAAAACTGGTAGCCTTCCCTCTGAGGACAATCTGTCACAGTACAGGAAGGTATTATGGCAAGCTTCCAAGAGAGGAAAGCGTATCAGTTGTTCTAAACTACTGGATAGCTCATGAATCACAATAACAATTGGTTCAGCAAGATATATGCACAATCCAAGAGTGATATTTTCTTCTTGGGATTATCCATTAACTGTCTAATTGGACATAAAGAACTCATATCTGGCAGTGAAACCTAGCCACACCCTCATGATTCTAGAGGTCATAAACCCTAGAGGAGAACATAGAAGTATACTAAATAAGTTGTATAACCATCGTGGAAAGGAGAGTCTATAAATTTGAGGAGGGAGGAAAAGGAGGGAAGTTGAAGGAACAGAAATGATATAGATCCAGTGGTCATGTGTGAAATTCTCAAAATATAGTTTAAAGTAACAACAAAAGTAGCAGCTCTATGAACTTGAAGATCATAATAGGGTTAAAATGAACAAAATGTGAGCAAACCAAATTCATCAACATGTTTAAAAATTATACTCTATGATACGTTTGGTTTCATTCTAAAGAAACACGGGTGCTTCAACATGTCAAAACGAATGGATGTAATGAAGCTGTGGTAGTTAGTGTTCCTTTTCAACTTGACAGTTTCCCGTCCCTTCTCTCCTCCTGTTCCCTCCCCTCACCTCCAAGCTACCCACCCCCCCTACTCCTCCTCCATTCAGAAAGGGGCAGGATTCCCATAGAAGTCAGCAAACCATGGCATATCAAGTTTAAACAGGACCAAGCTCCTCCCCTTTGCATCAAGGCTGGGTGCGGCATCTGGGCATGGAAAATAGGTTCTCAAAACCCAGTTCAAATGTCAGGGACAAGTCCTGATCTCACTGCTAGGAGCCTATAGATTTTTGTTTTTCATTCCTTTTTCTTGTACAAATATTCTAATATAGATTGCTGCCTGTGTTTTGATCGTTTTGTTTTAAATGGAGACTTTCTATATATCTCAGGCTGACTATGAACTCAAACAATTCTATTCCAGCTTCCTGAGTGACAGAACTACATGTATATGTTATCATCATACCCGTTCAAAGCCCTGCTTCTTTTATAGGGTAATTAACAATTTTATTTACTCTTTCTTACAATATTTTCCATTTGTAGTGGAAACCCTGATGTTTATTCTTTTTTTTAGATTTATTTATTTATTATGTATACAACATTCTGCTTCGATGTATGCCCACACGCCAGAGGAAGGTGCCAGATGTCGGTACAGATGGCTGTGAGCCACCATGTGGTTGCTGGGAATTGAACTCAGGACCTCTGGAAGCGCAGCCAGTGCTCTTAACCTCTAAGCCATCTCTCCAGCCCCCTGATGTTTATTCTTTTCATGTTTTGTGTCAGTTTATTTTACATATTGTATTGCTATTACTTTACATTGGTTTGGCTTTTTCATACTCTCCCCCACTGTGATATTTACTTTTTATCTACTTTTTTTTACTATTATTGAAAATTAAATACAAAAATGTTTTATTCATCCAAATTCCAGGGTATTTTAAATTTTTATAGGTTCTTATTTTGTATATTATTTTGTTTCTATGTAGTTTGTTGAAATTATTTTATTTTTATTTTTAATCTTTTTCAATTTCTTTCTCTGTGTATGTGTTTATGTGTGTATCCAATCCGACTGTGAGCCACCAACCATAATGTTGTGAACCTTTGCAAGAGCAGCAAGATCGTAATCATTTAAACATCTCAAAATTTCAAAATTTACAAAAGACTTAACAATGTTGTCATTTTGCCTGTGTGGTTTCTTGAGTCAAAAAAATAATCCTGTAATAAGCAAATTCTTCATTCTATTTTCCTCTTCAGGATTCAGCAAATTCCTAGGGTGCTATGAATTACGTACTAAAAAAACTCCCCTTCTGATTCTTTCTTCGTATTCTACTTTGTTTCCTACTCTGATTTACAACTTCGCACTATCTTATCAGGGCTTCCCCCCCCAAAAAAACACACCACACCAGTTTAACCAAAAAATTATAATCATTTAACATTCTATATAACTTACAGACTACTAAACAAAAACAGAAACACCATTAGCACACGGTATAAAACAACTAAATTTTTAAAATATAATAACAAATAAAAATTTAACTATTTCAGAGATAATTTTTAATGTTAAAATTTGAAAGTAAATAACTACAGTTAATCTATAAGCTTTGTGTTAAAGACCAAGGAGATTTCTTCTTGGATGGTGATTAAGCAATAGTTTCACAGCTACAAGGATTGGCTTCACGTGAGTCATAGGTGACCTTTAGACATGTGTGAGTTATTAAGGAAACACAGTCACATGTCAACCAGGTACGAGAGTCAGGTAAATCTGTCAAATGTTTCTTTATTGCGTGAATCTTTATTTAATGAAAGATAACAATTGTAGGAAGACGCTGTAGAAGGTAGTAAAACTGAATGCCAAGAAGTCATTGATTGACCTTCAGGAGAACAGGAAGATACCAGCACAAGATTAGTGAGAACTCAGCAGGGATTTATATCTTTTATAATAGTGCAGTTTTGCGTGACTTGGAAACAAGCCCAGCGAAGAACAAACTGCCAACTGTGACAAACTCAAGTTTTTTGCTAGGCATGGAAAGACAGGGATTTAGAGGTTCCTGGAACATTGCTCCAAGTTCCTCATAAAGGGATAAAACAATAAAGAGTATAAAAATAACTCTCTTCCTTCTTTTTCATCTTCTCACTAACCAAATATTATTATTGCCTAATGGCCAGTGAGGTTATTACTATCCTGTGGTTGAATTATCCCTGAACTCTTTGAGAATGAGAATCACGCTTACCCATTCTGTCTTATAAACCATCGTATTCAACATGAAACATATTGCATTCATTAACTCTATCTAAACATTTTTGTTGTTCTTTTTAGTTAAGTAATTAGTTAATTAATTTTACATACCAAACCATAGTTTTCCATCCTTCCTCTTCTCCTGTTCCTCCCATTCACTGCTCCTCTGTCTGCATTCAGAGGGTTAAGGCATCCCTTGGGAGTCAACAAAGCATGGCATATTGAGTTGAGGCTTGACTAAGCTCATCCCTTTTGCTTTTAGTATGGGCAAGGCAACCCACCACAGTGAATAGGTTGCAATAGGATGCTCAGTCATACAAGTATACTTGCTCAATTAAAAATTCTTAACCAAGCATTATCTTTCATTGATATACCTCTCCAAATAAATATTTTTGATTAAGCTAATTGATACATTTTAAATAGAACACTGTCTCAGGGTTTCTGTTGTTGCTGCTACAAAACGTCATAACAAAACAGCGAGTTGGGCAGGAAAGTTTTTAATCAGCTTACACTTCAACATTGCTGTTCATCACTGAAGGAAGTCAGGACAGGAACTCAAACAGGGCAGGATCCAGGAGGCAGGCGCTGATGCAGAGACCATGAAGGGGTGTTGTTTTCTGGCTTGCATCTCATGGTTTGCTCATCTGCTGTCTTATAGGACCCAGGACCAAAGGGCTCCTGGAATACACTACCTTCCATGGGCTGCGCCCTCCCGTTTTACTCATTAATTGAGAAAATGACTGATAGATGGATCTCAATGAGGCATTTCCTCAACTGAGGGCTCTTCCTCTCAGATGACTCTAGCTTGTATCAAGTTGACATACAAAACCAGCCAGTACAAACACTAAGACTAGGAAAACGCATGAAAACATGTGTGCCCAGAAATAAAGAATGTGACCATAGTTTAGAAGAGAGATAGATTTATGACAAGAAGTCATGTTTAAAAGTTACTATATTTGGAGCCAGAGTTGTGGATCAAGAGTTTCAAATGTTTACTGTACTTACAAAGACCCTAAGTTTAGTTCCAGCACCCATCTGATTGCTCACATTCCCTGTAATTTCAGTCCAGGAGATCTGATGCCTTCTTCTGGCCTCTGTGAGCTTCTTCATGCTCATGCTGCACATAAATTCATCTGAGCATTCATTATAATAAAATGATCTTTCAAAAGTAATGAGTTATAGATACCTGTAAAATAAAATGCAAACCTAGGTTAAATATTCAAATCTTCCTATGGGAGCTGTAGAAGTCTCTCATGAGCTATCTGTTAGTTTGAATGAGAGACAAGGAGTGAGAATTTAGGGGAAAGGAAAATGGGGTGAGAGAGTTGTTCCTCCTTATAAAAATAAGAAGGTTTGATAGAGGAGAATAAAAGGTATGAAATACAGCATGAATAAATTTATAGGGAGTCAAACCATGGAGACGTTTCTACTCTAAAGAGAGAGTTAGTGCCTCACTACACCAGTGACTATGAAGTATGAGCCTAAATCATACATCCACAATAAAAATCCTACCCTACTGTCACAGTGGACATCTCAGAGAAGAGGACAGAGAGACTTTAAAAGCTAGATGACTGGCATGATTACTTTAAGATTCCGTTTCTAACCAGAAGGAAAGATGAATCCATGACATCTTAATAATATTTTTACAGAAGACCTGGGTTTGTCTCCCAGCACAAACACGGTGGTTCAAAACCACTTATAACTAAAGTTCCAGGGGATCTGGAACCCTCTTCCAGCCTCTGAGGACTCTTCACACAAGTGACTCACAGACATACATGCACGCAAAACATTCATATACATATAAATGAATCTTGAAACAATCATTGACAAACCAATGCCGGCATGATGACATCACCAGTCAACATGCCAATGTGGATGGAGGAAATTCAAGGTTTACCATAGATGAAGAGCTATAGGCAATCTGAGGCTGATGAGAGAGGATAAATTAGCCTCATCTATGGTTATATCATCTAGTCTCAAGTGATCAGCTCTAAATACATGTACATAGGTAACATTCAAGAAACTCAGCTGGGTGTGTGTAAAACAATAATAAAAAAGAAGTTATGAATTTGAGAGAGAGTTGTGAAAGAGGTACATGGGAGAATCTGAAATGAGGAAAAGATGTCTAAGTGAAGTAATTACAGTATTCATGTTTATAATTGTCAAAACTACTTAATTTAAATTTTTTAAGTCAAAAATAATAAAATAAGGAGATTTGTTCTCAGTGAATATATCCCAAATATTCTATACCTATCATAACATAAACACTATTGATAAGAATATTTTTGATTTACTTTAATTAATCTCTATCTAAGATGGCTAAATCAAACATAGATGTAACCGTGGCTAGCAGAGGGAAAACCCATGAAGGTCTTGAAAACAGGGCCCAGAGTCCTGCAAAGTAGTAGGAGGCCATGTGAAGAGTGAAGGACAGCAAAAGTTGGTCAACTACTATTGAACAAGAGGTGCAAAATACAGATACTACTAATAAACCATATAATAATAAATAAAAGTGATAGGCATCAGAGACAAGAGAGAGGACAAGGCGTTCCTCATAGAAAATATGGAAAAGGATTTTTTTTTACTACACTTAAGATAGCCTTAGCATGTCAAAACAACATTATGGCCATAATGAACTTTCTTGAGGCAACCTGACATTGGATCCCTACCCAGGATTCTAGCCTATATCACTTGGAGTTCATAGAATTTAAAAAGGTTGAAGTGACAATAAACAGTGAAACTTTTCATGCATAACAGACAGAATGAGCAAAGATCTCAATCATGATTTTATATTTTAGTATTAGCAATAAGAAAAAAATACTTTGATAAAGTAATACTTGGTAAAATATGCCTTCAATACCCCACATTCTAATAAAAACTTAACTATGAGATTTGTTTTTAGTGGAAAAGTTTCTTTGTATGTAACCTTCCTTAGCTATTTTAACACTATTATTTTAAGAAGTTCCTATTTTCTGTTTGTTTATTATTTCACCCATACAATACATTCTGACACCAGCCTTCCTTCCCTCCACTTCTCCTATTATCCGCACCCCATTACCACATCCCCTCTCCCTTAGATTTAGTGCTCCTCAATCTCCCTTCAGAAAAAAGGGACTCTCTGGGATATGAATCAAACACAGCAAGCAAAACAAGATGCAATAAGAATTGGCAGAAACCCTCATATCAGCATCATTTTTTTGATGTCATATTATTTTTAAAGACACTGCTTTCAAACACTTCTCTTGGCTTTACAATACCTTGTTGAATTAAATATGTTATGAATTTAATTAATATTATAATTGTTTTAAGTATCAAATGCTCTCTTTTCAGTAGATCTCCATCATTAACACGGTATTGGTTGATTTCTAACAATATTATTTTATTTTTTATTCTTCTCTCACATATTACATTATGATAACAGTTTCCTTTCCATCCTCTTCCTACAATCCCTCCCCTCACATATACCCTTTCCCCAGATTCACCCCTCCCTCTTTTCCCTTCAAAAAGGGTAACCCTCCCCAGGGCTGTCAGTCAAACATTACATATCAAGTAGCAGTAAGACTAGGCACAACCCTTCTTACTAAGGCTGGTTGAGACATCCCAGTTGGAGAAAAAGGGTTCCCAAAGCAGGCAAAAGTGTAGGAGACAGCCTCTGCTTCTTCTGTTTGAAGCCCCAAAAGAAGATCAAGCTACACAAACCATAACAGAAATGCAGAGATTCTAGGACAGTCTTATACCGTCTCTGTGATTATCAGTTCAGTCTCTATGAACTCCTATGAGTCCAGGATAGCTGATTCTATGGGATTTCTTAAGATATCCTTAACCCTCTGTTTCCTAGTGAATACAAGCCATGTTTGCCTTTCTGCGTCTGGGTTACCTCACTCAGGGTGATTTTATCTAGTTCCCATCCATTCATCTACATATTTCAAGAAGTCATTGTTTTTAACAGCTGAGTAACTTTTGTGTAAATGTACCACATTTTCTTTATTCAGTCTTTGGCTGAGGGGCATGTAGGTTGTTTCCAGTTTCTGGCTATTACAAGGAAGGCTGCTAGGAACATGGTTGGGTAAGTGTCCTTGTGGTGTGGTAGTGTGCCCTTTGAGAATATGCCCAGGAGTGGTATAGCTGGGACTTAAGATAGGTCAATTCTCAATATTTTGAAAAACAATCATTACTCATATCCAAATAGGATATACATGTTTGCAGTCCCACCAGCAATGGAAGCATGTTCTTCTTGCTCCATATCCTCACCAGCATGAGCTGTCACTTGTGTTTTTGATCTTAGCCATTCTGACAGGTGTAAGATGGAATCTCAGAGGGGTTTTGATTAGCATTTCCCTTTTGGCTAAGGAAGCTGAACATTTCTTTAAGTAATTCTCAGACATTTGAAATTATTCATTAATTTCTGACCTTTAGGTGATTTGTGTGTGAGTATATTTATAAGTACCATACTGTTTATTTAGCCATGGGAAAATGCATTATCATTTATAAATTATGCTGCCCATCTTTGACATCCTCACAGGATTACAACACATATGTTTCCTGATCCAGTCATAAAGCATATATGTCTTCCTTCCTCATACTTTTCCACAACAATGAAGAGTTAATCTTTGCTAATTGCTTACCTATGCAAGTGGAATTATCTTACATATTTAGGGGTAATGCAGTGGGTAGAATTAATTTCCCTGCCTCTAACCATTGGCGATACAACAAAATTAATAACTCCTACATGGATATTAAAATTAGTGGAAGTTCTCAAAAAAGTCCATGCTATCATAATATGCTTAAGTTTGGTTTATTTATTTGTGAGAAGTAAGGTCTTTACCTCCATGACACCCTTGAGATAGTCCTAATTCCCAAGCATCCACAATTTCCATTAATTCAGTACTCAAGTTTTAAAACATTCTAAAACATAGAGAATTAACATAGGTATAATTTTATATTTACAAAAAAATAAGTTACTCTAATTATACCAAAGCAACTCTAAATGTCTATGAATAATTTCCTGAATACGTATGTTTATGAAATAAAATTATTGATCAATGAGAATAAGGCCAAACATACGATATTATTAATTTAACATAAAGTTAAGTTGATTAGTTTTGTAAGCAGCAGCATGATTCTTTCATTTGATTGATTCATCATTTAAAAAAACGACTCCCAGACCCAGTCACTGTAGAGGATCATATCTGGGTCCATGGTTCTACTGAGAGTGGGGAGTGTGCTGAAGTCCTGGTCCTGAATTGCCACTAAAGGTCACAGAGTCCCAAGGTTAGGACTGCAGCCCTTCCCACCTAAGTGGTCAGTCCCATAACCCAGAGTCAGGACTTTGACAGGGAACAAGCTGCTGCCTAGGGTCATCGCTGGGTCTGTTATTTAGCTATAGCTGGGATCTGTGTTGATGCCTGTGCCCTGTGAACCATGAGGCCCTAGGAACCTTGCGAAATGAAATCAGAAGGCCTCACTGAGCCGGCCTAACCTTCACTGGCCCTGGGAAATCTGGTTTTGTTTCTCATTGACCATTATAGCAAGAAAGCTGGCCCCTGAAAGCTTAGAGATGGCTTGATGCTATCACCACAGGCCAGGGTGTACCAACCCTGAGGGCATGCGTGAGGGGAGCTGACTCTACCCACTTGCCCTTGGAAGGTGGCCTCAGGGCCAGGACTGACCAATTTGGCTATTATCCAGTCCTACAGTGAGATCTTGGTGGTTTGACTCACTCTAGCACTACCCAGTCTAGGACCTGCTGGAGCTGGTGGGACTGGTCCTGTGAAATAATACCTGCAAGATCTCTAAGACTTGTGGCAGTCACAGGATATACCAAAGATCTGGTGAGGATTCAGTGATGAAGGTGTACCAGAAACCAGAGGCCTTGAACCAGACCGGTGACTCATTGCAGTGAACATTTGCCAGTGAAACTGATGAGACAAAGATGATTACTATATGTCACACTGTAGCCTCCGTTGCTATCAGAATGAATGAAAAGGAGTGGAAGAAACAGGAAAGAAGAAGCAAAGAGATTTTTCTGTTGTTGTGCTCTCTGTTTTTGTTTTTTTTGAAGTTTGTTTTTGTTTTTGCTTTTGTTTGCTTGCTTACATTGATTTGTTTCCTAATGTGGGGAAGAGTGGCAGGGATCAGGGGAGGATATAGGGGAACCAGGAGGTGAGAAGAATTGGGGTTCATGATGTGAATTTCTGAAACATTCAATAAAGAAGAGATATATATATATATATATATATATATATATATATATATATATATATGCTCTTAGCTATAGAAAGAATCATTTTCTGATAACAAACAAGCTTACAAAAAACCTCAACTAACCAAACAGATAAACAAAAAGAAATACATAACAAAAACTACCTTACTATGAAAATAGCTTTCTTTATAAGTGAAGGTTTATACGGGGGGAAGGACTTGGTCCTACTTCAACTTGATATACCAGATATTTTTGAATCCCCAAAGGAGGATTTAATACCTCTGAGGAGTCAATGGGGTGGTGGGAAAATAGGAGGTGAGGGGGAAGGGTATCAAGGGAAAACAGCAGTTGGTGTATAATATATATATATATATATATATATATATATATATATATATATATATATATATGACTGGTAACAGTAGTAGTTCTAAAAGAAATAAATACACACCTTTCCCAGGAAAGCTAAAATAAAAAAATAGAAGTTTTATTAATTAGCTTTATTAAGGCTCCAAATCTAATCACTTTTTGATCCCACCCGATCTTCAGTTTTTCATATGTGAAAATGTTCTATTTATACAGATAATATCCTTTAATTATTTTTTTTAAGAAAAGAGCACTTAAGCTATTATCCAAGCACAAAAGACCTTTTACACATTTTTCATCTTTTCAACACTTTGGAGACATGCTTTTCATATCATTCATAATTTTATCTTAGTACTCTGTGTAAAGCGTAATTAGTAAACAATATTTGAATAAGATTTACTTTGTCACTGATTCTATATGATAGAATAGTGACTGTAATCCTTGGTTTTATTGATCAGGGGAGCTTTACTAGAAATCATTACATACAGAACATGTGCCAAGCCAATGAAATTCTTAGGCTGACAACGTGGGAGATTTCTCTCTCTCTCTCTCTCTCTCTCTCTCTCTCTCTCTCTCTCTCTTTCTTTCTTTATCTGTTTGTAGTTTCTCCCTTTAAATCAATCTTTATTGAGCTCTACATTATTCTCTGCTCTTCTCCCTGCCTCTCCGCTCCCCCCTTCAACCCTCCCCCAAGGTCCAACATGGGAGATTTCTAAGTGATACATGCATGTCTGTGTGTGCAGAAAGAAAGATAGATAAATAGATAGATAGAGATAGATACATAGATAGATAGATGAGATATTTTTACCTTTTTTACTTCTGCCTCCTCCTCTTTTGTTCTCCTTCCCATGAAGTTAGGACAACAAACACATTGGGATGAGGTTATTTACAGCTCAGTAAACCACATCAGTGATTTTCTGTACCTCAATAATGTATTTTTGTCTTAGTCCATTGGTGTTGTTAAGGCAACAATAAACTGGAGAACTGGTGAACTATAAAGGAAAGAGATTTGTTTTGGACCATTGTTGGAGAAGCAGAGAAGTCAATATCTTGCAGTCTGCTGGCATATTACTGTGGACAGCCTATAAATGTGGAAGAGAGATTACATAGAAACTGAGACCAAACGTTTGCATTGTTACTGCACTGACAGTTAATGATCCAGTGTTTAGACAAATTGATATTGTTCCCACAAGAAATGCCTTGTTCTTCTTTAAATGTCCCCCATAACTCTGATACAGTTACACATATACACATATCAAGTCTTAGTATATTGGGCGGTGGTAAGCCCTATTCATACTACACCAGTTCTGAACAATTTGAGCAGATGGTGCTTTTTCAAAGTAGGAATTATATTGGTCTAGTAAAGTGATGGTAAATCCTCTAAGATCCATGACATAACTAGCCCTGGGTAGTTGGCTAGGCTTATAGTACCAAGCATCATTTACCCCTTTGTGTGGGATCTTTTAAGTCCAACTCGACAGTTGTTGGTTACAGCCAACAAAAGAGTGCTGTTATTGCTTCTTTACAGATATCTTACCACACTTGTCATCATTATGGTTCATAGGCATAGCAGCTGATGAGGACTACTGATTGCTATTCTCTATTGGCATCTTGCATAGCAACTTCTGGAAGGAAGCTTTCAGATCAGAGCCAGCTCAGACAGAGTCCTGTATCAGAAGTATGTGGTGTCTTCAGAAAGAGGGACTTACCTTTAACACCTAGACAGCAATGGAGGGCAACATCAAATTAACCTGTATTGTACTGAGAGTTACTTGGATTCCACTGATCAAAAATTCAACTGAACTTTCTAATCAGGTACTGGAGTTATTTTTTTTTTAGATAGTCTATGGTTCTTATAGAGAATATTATCAGCCTCACAGACATAACTAAGTTGTGTGTGTGTGTGTGTGTGTGTGTGTGTGTGTGTGTATGGGAGTATGTATATATACTTATATGTATTATAGGTAATTTATAAATATATGAAATAACATGGTTCTTTAGGGCTTTTTCAGAAAGAAGTCTTACTGTTCTTTGTTCCTCCTCCCTCCTTGTCCTTCTAAATTAGCGTACTTTTCCCTACTCTTTTTTTCATTTTTTCTTGATTTAGTTATTCAATAATTCAATATCTATTTCTAAAAACATTTTTGTACTCTACTTTGGATGTGGTAATGGGTGAGTTACATATATGATAAATGTCTTAACTATTGAACATTACCTTTATGGTATGTTCTTTTACAACACTGCAAACGTCATAGTATGCTAGATTCTCTTTGTCTATACCAAAGAGGTAACAGAGCACAAAGAAGGATTCTGAGAAGACTTTGTACTAAGATGTTGTATGTGTTGGCCAACAGTGTTTATTTCTGGCCCTGATCAAGAGATTTCCATGGGTCAACAAGTGCCTCCTTCCCAGGAAGTCTCATCATCCTGGGGAAGATGTATCTATTCACTGGCATTTATGATGATTTATTGTAGTTTAAAATATGCAGACAAGAAAAATAAATATGACATGATTTAATCATTCAGGTATGTATTTCTAAATGAATATATTAGCTTATATGGTTTATTAAATAGACAGCTGTGTTGAGCTTATCTATCCAGAAAGAAGCATTTGTTTCCCTCAGGGTCCCTAACTTTCTTCCTGACTGTTCTAAAACTATCACAAAAGAGAACATAAATCTATCAAAGTTAAGATCAAAGATTAACAACAAATTACAAAATGGGTAAAACTATGTGTCTTTTTTTTTCATGAAATAGTTAAGAACAATCATCTATATACTGAAGAGTACAGAAAAACGTATCATTCACACTGTGCTTACCTCTACAGTTTTGCAAACTTACTAGGGAAAAAAGGAAGAAGGTGATTTAGTGGGATAGACACTAAAACCTATCTTGTATCTTGAAGCAGTTTATCAACCACTAAAAGAAAGGACTTGCTGCTGGGTCTGTTTAATGAACATAATTTGATGTATTTCAAAAGTTGTAAATATAAAAATTACTTCTTCATCATATAGATTATGTATTTAATCAATACATGAAATGGCTCTGACTCACTGATAATTGATGAACAAAATGAGTGGTAAAACTGTGGCAGAAAATCCACTGAATATTTCTATATATTAAGAAATGTGCTATCACTCCCAGTTTATACTTGTTAGACTGCCCTGCAGTACACTTGCTAGATGCTGAGTGACAGAACTAGAAAATAATTTCTGATCATCTATCTATCTATCTATCTATCTATCTATCTATCTATCTATCTATCTATCTATCTATCTACCTACCTACCTACCTACCTATCATCTATTTATTTTGTTTAGTAACAAATGTCTGTTGTTGTAACCATGTATTAGTATACCAACTATTCATTGCAATGTCACAGAATCTGTTTAAATGTATTATTGAATGTGTGAATATTGATTAAGGGAAAAAGCAATTTGAATGTAGAGCAAAAACTCTCAAAGGCAATGGTGTATAGTAGAAGAGAGAGAGGTAGAAGAGAACATGTCTCAAAACACAGAAAAAATAATAATATCTGATTTTTATGGCATACAAAGGGGTCACCATGATGACTTGATAGATAAATTACAGATAACTAAGAGATGCAAACTACAAGATGAAAACACAAAGTCATAAATCACAGTTAAATACCTTGATTTTCATCATTTCATTTTGTACACATAAATTGAGTTATCATACATTATCACATAGAGCTGTAAATCTAACATGTATGTGTTGAAGGGATTGTCTAGAACATTAATCATTTTGGTTGAAATAAACTAGATTTCACCTAAACGCATATTGCTGTCTAGTTTTTGCACATCCCCTGTCTAGATTCATTCCCTTCCATATAGCTTTTTGCTGAATTATGCTTCCTCACCAAATCACATGTACTGAGTTACAAGTTTTATTAGCATGCAAATGAAATATAATAAATATAGTACAGTCAAAGAATTAATTTACCAATTTAACTTCCCAGCCAAAAGGGAAACTGTAGATTCTCTGGGTTATACAATTAGGAAACATGAGTCATGAAGAATTAACATTTGCTGTAATATTGTCAGTGAAGAAAGGGTAACAAAGTTGTGAGAAATGAGGAAAAAGTATATTGACAACAAATCACAGAGCTGTGTCTCAGTGCTATGTATGAATTATTTTGGTTAATTTATTCTCACTTATTTATCAAAAAAGATTCTTAACATCATTGCTTAAGAAATTTTCTGTCATTCCTCTCCTGCTTCAATTTTATTATGCAGGAATATTCTTAAAAACAATAAAACATTGTGAGAATCTACACAATCAAAGGATACAAAATTGATATATTGCTCAATGTTGTGTTCAACTTCATTCAACCAGAAAATAAAGCTAATTCAAGGGACCTTAAAAATATCAGAAGGCTCTGGGGTTCTTTGCCAATATACTGTGAAAGGCACTATCACATTGAATTTGCAAAGGAAAAAGACACAGTTGTTTTCCAAAGCAATAATACCCAACAATTAGTTATGCATGCTCTGTATTTCTGTGAAAGAATCTCGAACTCTCCAGGGATCATGAGATGTATAAGATCGTGATCATCTTAAAGGAATATATGTGTGTGTGTGTGTGTGTGTGTGTGTGTGTTCCTGTGTAGAGGTATAATTGAATAAATTGTTCAGGAAGACCAGAAGCTGTCAAGTCTTGTTAACTGGAGTTACAAGCAGTAGTGAGACACCTGAGATGAGTGGAAGAAAGAGAACTCATTATTCTCTGTAAGAGCATAAGTTACTCTTAACCACTCAGTCACCTCTGCAGCCCCCTTAAAAGAAATACAGCTCTGATAAGATGAAAATGAATTGGTTAAGAGTTTTCAAAGCATTTATTGAAAATATATAGATACGTATGACACTAGATGAGCACCAAAGAGCTAGTAAAATCTCTATTAATTTGTTTCTAATAATCATATGCAGAGTCACCGTATGATGTCAAAATTTCAGTTAGATGACCAACTATAAAATCTAGCATGACAGATCCTGTGTCATACCTTGTTAATCAAGGTGTCCTTGTCCAACCACATTGTGCCAAAACAGGAAATAGGTAGAGTACATATAGACAGTTTCCACCCTTGTCTGTCATCAGTTTTTTCTTCCAGCCGGACAAACACCTCATTCTGCTCGGACACCAGCAGTAAGTAACACTCCTTTATTTTAGTTGAATCTCTTTGTGCCAACGCCTTTATAACTCATCAGCAGCATAATTTCATAGTTAATAATTTGCATCTGGATTGTTGTTGAACCATACTGATAATTTTGTTAAGAACAATTGTTTTTATTTAATCTTGTAAAGCTAAGTATACATGATTTAAGTATCTTAGTTGGGATCCTGGAATAGACTTTTAACAAAGATGTGGGAATGATTTTTTTAATTCTACAATCATAAATAATGCCTATGGCTTTTCAAAGTAGTTGTGTTAGAGGTATCTTTACTAAAACTATGATTTATGAATGCAGTGAATTTTCTGTGCACTGATGCAAATATTATTAGATCTTATATGAGAAGGTAGGCTTCCTCACAAATTTACATTCGCAAAATCAACCTTATAGCACTGAACTTGAAATAAATGTGTTATTGGTGATCATCAGAAGAATATATAACTGGTTCATAAATACATTCAAGACAAGCAAAAAATGAAACACTTCATTTTTCTGATCATAGGTAAATAGACTCAAGTAGCTTGTAGTTTTTTACATGTATAAAATATGTGTATATCTTATATGACAAAGCAGTTTCCCTCATAGATATTTGTGTTTTGTGTAGACAAGAAATGATTCTGGAGAATATTAAGATATTATGTTACTACTTAATGTCAATCAAAATGGAATTATATGACACTGGAGAAGATTGCAATCCCCAAGGGAATATATTGATGCCTTTCCCCAAATGCTTAAACTATGTACTCAGCAAGTTGACATCTGAACCTATAGTACATTCCAATCTGGCAAAACTCCTGATGTTGTATCAAAAGCAGTCAAGGTTATGATAAGTGTCAATCCTGAGATCTATTGATTATAGAGTGTACTGTGGCAACCCTTGAGGTGAGATAGCTCATTTTATAAAAGGCACTGGCAAATTGCATAAATGAGTGCCAGAAATTTCAAGTATTGTAGATCAGGCACAGTTCTGAATTCCAGTGCCTCTGCCCAGAAGATTTAAGGATGCAGGGGTATTGTTTCTTGGAAAATGAAAAGAAAAAAAAAAGAATACTTTTCAAGAACTGACAAGACTGTTGTCCTTATATGACATTTGTTCAGATTGTGTCCATAGTGACATTTAAAAGTCTTGTAGAATTTATATTCTGCATTGACTGCTTCATAGATTCACTTAGCAAAGCAAACTAAGTGAAGATTACACATTTCACTGGAATTTAGAAAATATTGCAGGCAATACTCAGGAGAATATGACTAGTTATCATGTGATTCTTCCTGTAATGCATTCACCCCCACATATCTCTGCTGGTGTTTGATTGACGTGTTTCCTGGTTTACATAATCTTGTAAAGCACCTCAGTCTCTGTCTCTCGGAGCTTAGGGCTTTGAAGCCACAGAGACAGTGCTTACGTTTCAGCTGTGTTCCCTGAATTCTCATGACACCTCAGTATTAAATCTCTAATACTGAGATTGCTCATGTGTAAGTGGGATATTGAGTCACAGTATCTGCCTACCAGGATTTTATGAGTTTTAAAGGAAGCTCATAGAGAGTCATGTAACAAGTGACATCAAACATAGTCTATGTTGTTTTGTGTGCCTGGATTAGGGTAAAGGGTGCTTTGGAAAATTCCATGAAAATTATCTATTTATGCACTGTATCTTATCTACATAGACCTTTATTCCTTGTAGAGTAAGGAAAACTTTTCTCACTCCTTAGGAAAAATCGTTAAAAGCAAGCTGTAGGTGCTGGCAATTTGTCTCAGTAGAGTGTGCACTTGCTATGAAAACATGGATGCCAGAGTTAAATCACCAGAATCCATTTTAAAGCCAGATGGTGTGACCACATGCTAAAAGTTTCAGTGCAGGCAGAAGGTATAGATGGAGAATACCCAGAGCAAGCTGTGTAGCCAGACTAACTGAGCTAGTAAGCTCTGGGACCCCTGAGAGATCCCGTGTCAACTTAGAATATAGAGAGAATTTAAGGACTACCAATGTCTGAACATGCATACTTATACAAATAATTTCATACTGGCACACATTCAAGTGTGTGTGTGTGTGTGTGTGTGTGTGTGTGTTTTACTTAATACCTTTAATAAGAGAATGCATTACAAATTATTTAAATTGTTTTTCCCTACTTTTGAAGATGGCTTTAACTTATCATACATTTACCATTATATATAAGATATAGTGAGGAGAGTTTAAGGTTTGCAGGTTCAGTCTTGGCATTATTGATCAGACTTTGATAGCAAATGTAAAATGTATTAAGACACTAAAGCCAATGACTTAACCAAAATGATAGAGTTGTGTTTGGTAATGTACAGATATGTCTCAGCATTTGAGACTCTCAAGCAAACTTGTTAGTTTGAAGCTACATTGGGCCAGATAGTGACATCCTTTCTCAAAAAAAAAACAAAATAAAAACTTTTAATGAATGAATAACAAACAAACACCATATAATGGAGTAGGCATATCTTAAAATATCCAACAAGGGTTAATCATGTCATAGTAGTGCCCTGTCAAGGTGATAGATGGGAGCTTTTGCTACTCTTGAAAAAACAGAGGAAGAATTCCTAAATTCCTAGAATCCCACGAGAGGACCTACATGAATTAGAGTGTGACAGAGGAAGGAGAAGCTAATTACTCAGAGAGATCATAGGTGACTGCTTGTGGAGGGGGTATCACTTATGCTTGTTTTGTTCCTTATTGCATGGGGGGAGCAGCAAGCCTCTTGAGCTGATTTTATTATCATTTGGATGATATAAATAGTAGGTCCTCCTTGCTATAGTGGTAGTAAATCTGGGGTATGGAGCCCATTACTTCCTCCATATATTCTGCATTACTCAGAACCCACTGTACTAAACATAGTAATGTCGGTCTTTTTCTCCTTTTTGTTTTCTAGACATGACATCATTCCCATTGTTGTTGTTCCTGGCTGCTATGCTGCCCCCATCCCTTCAAGATAACTATGAGGTATGGGTAAGGTTTAATATCCTCTCAGACAATTTTAGGCAACTATGAAGGATAGGAAGCTATCAGACCACTCTTTAAAACTATAAAAAGCCAGAGTGTGGAGTAAGTCTCAAAGGAATCATTGATAGTTTAGAGCGGTTGACACTATTTTTAAAACTATGTAGAATGACCTTGTAGCCCCAAATACAAGTTAATATTAAACAAAGGTTAAGGTCATGGTATACATGAATAAAACAGGCATACATTTATCACACAAAGTAGATATCAAAGATAGGGCTGGATGCAAATACAATACATTTTTATTCAATGTCACTTAAATTGTATTTTTGTTATAGTTTTTAAGTAGAAATATTGATATTAATTTAAAACACTTTTTTCTTTTTTTCACTTTTTTCTTTTTAATGAGTTCAAGAAATTAAAATTACACATGATATTTGGGTTTTATTTGTATTGGAATTTTCATGTCTGTGCATTGATTTCTTAAAGTTTCTGTTCCATGAGCTGTTATTATTTTCTTTAATCCATTTCAATGTGGTCCTCATAGACAACTGATATTATATTCAAATTTAACATGGCTTCAGCTTATTCATTTCTGTATGTAACTTTCATAGATACTGTTTGAGAAAATTATAACTACATTTACAATTTTAAAAGTTTTCTAAAATTGAGACGATGATGATGCTTAGCAACACTTGCTTAGAATGTACAAGTCCCTGGGTTTGATCCTTGTAATGTATGCGCGGCTGTGAGCGCACGCGCGAGCGCACACACACACACAAACACACACACTTAACACACCAGAGATGTTAAGTACGTCTACTATGGAAACAATAAATTTGTACATGGGGCAATAGTAATTATTTGTAATGTGTTCTTATGTTTAGGTAATCCCAGATGAGGTTCAGTCATCTTCTTTCATGATTGAGTGTGTAGTGCCAGCAAAGTTACTCCCCTTTTGGTTAGAAAGCTACTAAAATTAGGAGGATTGGGCATTGCTGTAGCCTTCATATACTTCTTTGGCCTCTGCACTGGAGACTTATTAGAATTCCTCAAGAGTAGGGAGTGCCAGTAACTGGTTAAACCTGTTTTTTCATATAAGTTGTATGTCTTTTGTTACAATAATCAAATTAGCAATCTTGAAACCATTTGTTATCTAGGTGTTCTTTCAAGCTGTTGGCACTCCCAGTTTCTTTCTTAAAAATATTAGCATTTTATGGCACTTTTGAATCATCTATTCTCCTTCCCTTCTCTCTCCCTCTCTCTTTGGTCTACTGGTACTTCTTTATAAATTGTCAAGATCCAAATAGCAGGGATATTCAGAGTTCTCTTTTATGAATGAAGGCTTCTTTGAGAGCTGCCATGAACAACTGATTCCCCTCCAGGTGACACTTACTATTGTTCCTCTTGGTTTTGCTTTTTGGTGTTGTGATTATTAGGTCCTATCACCTATCCAATATAAACCCTTTAACATATTATCCTCACATTTCAGTGTTTCTAGTATGTTTTAATTTTTAATCTATACCACTGCCTGTTAAGAAATATAAGCACACTTACTGTCTGGTGGAATTTTTATCTTCCTTGGAAGGTAGGATAATAAGCAGAAAATAATAATGACTTTCTCAGAAGCTATATATTTTGTCTTTAGAAATGAAACTACTTTATGTAGATTTTCAGGTTAAAATGGAATGTTTGGGGGAAGAGGCTGGGGAGGTGGCTTAGGAGACAAAAGCATTTACTACTCTTGCAGAGGACCATTTGGTTTCCAGTATCCACCTGAGGTTCCTTACACCCACCTTAACTTCAATTCCAGGGAATCTAGTATTCTCTTCAGACCTCCATTTGTATTACTGTCATCTACATAGACTCGAACACAAACATGTATGCTTAATTAAAATATATGTATTAGAAAATAATGCCATTCCCTTAGTAAATAAACATCTGGGGATATTCTTACTGTACATTAAAATAAAACATGAGAATTTTCAAGCAACAACATTAACATGAACATCCTTTCTGCCTTACAGAGCAGTGGCTATGAGAGATCTCTTGGCACGAGGCTCTCATCAGTGTCTTCAGAACATAAAATATTAGGGAGAGATGGATATGTAGCAGACACTGGCATTGCAGTGTGGCTAGATCCATGGTGCAATGTCTACAGTGTTTTGTGGGAGTAAGTACTGCAGGAAGGAGAGAAAACTTTTCCCAGCAGAAAGATAAAATGTATGTGAGGGTCTGTCCATCAATAATTATGCTGTAACATCTTGCTCTTCCCTATAAAACAGTACATTTTGGAGTATTTTTCTACCAAAAAAAATGGCTCTTACATCTCTGTCAACTCACATAATATCATTACATCCTCTTGTCCCGACAGACACAAAAATGTAAATTTAAATATTATCATTTGAGTTAAATTAATTGCCTTATTTCTGTTCACTGAAGTATACAGTCAGAAATATTCCTCTGTTTTCAGGAACTCATTGTCTCCAAAATGACAAGGATATTAGATAAACCTGTCTTGAGAGTTAGCACAAAAACCTGTCACATATAAAATTCTCTTATTGTAATAAAATGTTGAATGCACACATATACTAGGTCTTGGCCTACACATTATCTCACAAACGTCCAAACTCCTGGTCAGATGGCTAATGCTTAATAAGATCTATAATCTATTATGTGTCTTCTTCCTTACCACTTCCTTGGTACAATATAATTGAGTCTGAATGTGTTAAGTTTCTCTACTGTGTATGGCTATCATTACTGCTCTCTCTTAAGTCAAAATTGAAATATGTAGGTATCCTCAGAAAAGTTTTTACTTTGACATGTCATGAATTCATTTATAGTCTCAAAATTCTGTTTAAAGTATTTCTTATGAAAATGTCATAGATTTTCTTAACATTAATTATCAAGGTTTAACGGCTAACATTTTCATGAGTCCTTTAACAAAGACTTTCACTTATCTTATCCAACTTAGTCACCTTTTTGTGCAACTTTAACAGACACTAACATGACTTTATGTTTATTTCTCTTTAGAAACTAGGCCTTGAGGATTTATCAACCACAAAAAAGGAAGTCCAAGAAGAGATTGTAAACAAGCACAATGAACTGAGACGAAATGTTGATCCACCTGGTAGTGACTTACTGGAGATGGTGAGGACTCACAACTGGACACTGCATCTGGAGAGCTATGGTTTGGAACCTGCAGATAGCACTTGTCTTTTCCTGTGTACCTCAGGAGGGCCTGCCTCTATTCTAGCATCTCTTTTTGACAAAAAAATTATTCATTGCTTTGTTTATGAGCATGTTTACCTGTGTGTGTGTTTGTGTGTTTGTGTGAGCATCCACGTAGAGATTGGACTTAGTTTGTATCTTTAGCTGTGCTATGATCAGAGTAGAATTGACTAAGTTTCTTTCATCACAGTAACTCATTGATATTATGGAGCTACAACAATTATAGTGACAGAGTTAAAAATCAAATCTTTTGACTTTGGTCTGTAGTGAAAATCCACTATGTTATTTTGGTAGATGTTCTTCTCTCTCTTAATCTTGAGACAGAACATCTCTCCTTTAATGTCCAATGACCTTTTATCTAAATAAGTCTACTGTTCTGGATTAAGAACCAAAGTCGACGTGTCTCTTCAATTCATTCAATGAGGGAAAAGAATGAAACTAGGATTTATGAGGCACTTTCTTGTGGTTGTAAAAATTGTCTAAGCACTTCCATGTGGTTAGTGTTACTCGTAGTACAGTAAGCACTGAAAGTCTTTAAGGGATCCTGTTGTGATTTCAGCAAGTCATCAGACCATTATATATTTTAGTATTTTTGATGACCTTAGGAAGACAGACTATTTGTATTTATTTGGTACAGAAAGGGTCACATGAAAGTGGAAGTAACTTTGGACGTAGATTATGAAACTACCAAGAAGATCAAGAGAGGGTAGAAATGGACTATAGAAGATACAGAAAGAACTAAATAGAACATGTGTGACATCAGAGGAAGTTTAGGGATGGGAGGGCATGAATGAGAGGATAAGCAGGATCAGGAAGATGGGGGAGGAAAATATGCAAAAATAAACTTATTTATAAATGTTGTAATGAGAGTTGGCAATATATATGCCACCATAAAATTTAGATATATTCTATATTATATATTGATTATGATGACAGTCAGAAGGTGCCTACCTTTTTGCAATGATAAAAGCACTCATATCATCCTGTCTGCAAAGATCATGTGACTTTGAGGTCTGAGTTTTCTCATGGCTTTTTTCTTTCCTTTTCCTTCTTAGGAGTGGAACTGTGAGGTCCGAAAAAATGCACAGGACTGGGCAAACCAGTGCACTTATCAACATAGTCCTCAAGAATCTAGGACAATCAAAAGTATGTATACTCAAAATCACTTATGAATAAATAGAGAATAAACACAGGAAAGTCCATTTTATATAATGCTAAAAAAACCTTGTAAATAAATGCCTATTCTGACACTGCCTTTCAAAAAATTTAAGTATCTCTACCTTTTAAAAAAGTTAAGTATCTCTCCCTTTTTAAAAAAATATTAAGTATCTCTGAAAGGCTACATTCTGTGCTTGTTGGATGTTTGTTATTTTACAAAATTGTCTTTCATGATGCCAGCCTTGTTTCTTGTGACCAGATCATAAGTGAAACAAGGTCTGGATCATTGCTTTCTTTGTTTTGAAGACTCAAACCAAAGTCTGGATAAAAATACTTACTAATTAAGATCTTATAAAGGAAATTTAAAACTGGAAACACTTATTTCATTCTTTTTAAAATTATGTGCAAGTGTGTCTCTGTGTATTTATACACATGTGCACATATGTAAGAGTGCTTCTAGAGGCCAGAAGAAGGCGTTAGATCCTCTGATGCTTGCAGTCACAGGTAGATACAGTGTTGCTGTCACAGGAGGTTGTAAGTTATCCAGTGTGGATGCTATGAGTTGGGTTCAAGTGTCCCGAAACAATAAGGTATGCTCTTACAAGCTCAGTCATTTTCCCTGGCCTCTGAAATCATAATTTCCATATTTTAACCCATATCTTATCTGTACACTCTTAGTACCTAAAACGTATATTATAGGAAATTAAAAATAAACTATGAAACGTAAGTTTCCTTCACATAAGGAAGTATAAAATGATGACAAAATAAATAAATGGGTAATGAGATAAAATGTTTCTTGAAACATTAAAAATGATCCCTTGTGTCCAAATTCAACCTAGTGAATTAATCACCTCTTTTCAAGGTTTTACCTCTTAGATATTCTTAATTTAATAACACAATGATTAAAATTTTATTGAAAAGACTACAATATTCAGTTAAAGTTTAAAGTAAATGTTTATTTACAGAGCTTAATAAAAACACTAAACTATTTTTTAAGGTTAAAGATATTTTCTCCAATTCTCTGAAGAAAATATGGCCCAGAAATTTTAATTTTCTAGTTAAGACATTACTTATAAACTGTAAAAATATAGTCCCTTCTGTTTTTATTTGCTTTTTACTTGTGGTTTTGAATGAATGACTGCAAAGAATGCTCACACAGAACAATAATCCTAAATATGAAAAATGTTTATTTAAAAATCTCTAGCTAGTACAGGAGAGAAATAGAAGAAGGTAGTCTTTGTCTTCTCTATGACTGCAAATTTACATTTCGTTTACATGAGACTCACTCAAGTGTGCGTGCACATACACGTGTGCATATACACACACGTATGAAGAATTTAAGGTGTGAATAAATGAGATCAAAGAGAGAAGCTACTGAGGAAAAAACTTTCCTTCTTAGTGCTTATGGTGTTCAGCACAAACATGTTGATACCTCTGGCTACTATTCAGTCAAAGGTTCATTAGGTCTGAATCATGCTTGTTATGTTATTCAAAAGGGACTGCAAACAATGTCCTTAAAGAACAGGGATCCCATTCGTGTGTGTGTGTGTGTGGTGTGTGTGTGTGTGTGTGTGTGTGCGTGTGTGTGCTCCCCTTTTTTCTCTATTGCTGTCTTCATGAGTGGCCTATTTTTTTCCCATAGACTTAAGATGTGGTGAAAATATCTTCATGGCATCTTACCCAGCATCATGGTCTGAGGCCATCCAAAGCTGGTATGATGAATACAAATATTTTAAGATTGGTTCAGGGCCAACAAGACCGGGTGCAGTAGTTGGACATTATACTCAGGTAAGAAAAGGTACTTTCTATTAGTGCTAGGCAAGGGAAAAAAAATTTAATGACTTCATTGATTGCAAGGCAAAATTTCAGTGCAGAGAATTTTTATTTTCTTTTTGAGAGAGGGTCTCACTATATAGCTCTGACTGACTTTGAACTTTCTATCTTCCTATCAGTCTCCCAATTTCAGGGGGTATGGGGAAAGTGCACACCTGCCACTTGAGAAAGTTCTTGTGTGGTTGGTATACATTGGTTTTGCCAGTCATTGGCTATTGGAGCTGCCATCTTTCAATGGCTTATCTAACCTCCGTAAGGGAATATGCTTCATTTTTTAAACCTCATTTCTTGACTCCAGCCCCCAAACAAAGGTAATTCCCTGTGTTCTAAGGTGCTTATACAGACTTTGGCAAGGCTGCGCATCAGCTCTGTATGGCTCCCAAGTTAAAAGGGGAAATGCATATCCTGGAGTTTTGTTACCAGAAACCTTGCCAGGTGGCTTCCTCTTGGACCTACAGGCTCAGGCCCTGGGCCCTTTCCTATCAAATAAAGTGGCTCCTTAAGCATGAATTACTGGATTGTGCCTCTATCCTGTCCATTCTCAAAAAAGGTATGTAAAACCTAGAAGAGAAGGTGATGTAGTGATCCTGCTTGGCTGCGTGTAGAAAATATCCAGATGTGGTATAGACAGGGGCAACTCCAAATTTGTGGCCTAATCAGATCCTGCAGGATGAGATACTTGAGCTGAAACACAATTTCAAATTGGACCCAGGAAATTCAAGGACACAACTCTACATAGGAGCACCCATCATACACATTTAGAACATATTTATTGTTACTCCATAACAGGCTTCCACCAGGCTTGGACCAGCAAGGATTGCAAGCCATCCACTATCCTTGCCCACACACAAATGAGATACTCATGGCCACAGCTTAGTACCAAACTAGACAGCCTCTTTTTGAAGCTGAGAGGAGGTTCTGGTTCATCTCTCAAGGTCAATGCTCTATGGGCACAGGACACTTGTTTTTGGAAAACACTTCAGTGTACGTACCTTCAAGGTAGTCAGTAACAGCGTCATGGTCAATTTGATGTCTGACCAGGAATTGACCTGATATCCATGTTACCCCCTTATTGTCTATGTTCATAAACCTGAATGGTTGGAAGCAGTGTCAGAGAAATTCCACATTATACCAAGATCCTCCTGGTGTCTGTAGGTTTTTTGACTCTTTACATTGTGCCATGATGCTTCCTGGCCTCAGCCCAGACATCTGTATCCTCATCATCTTGGAAACTGCCAAAGATGTTAAAGAACAGCTTCTCTGAGAAGGAGCTGAAGCTACTGTCAGCCTCCATAAATTACTCTGGTTGCTACGTTATAATTTTGCCAGACGAGCTGACCAACATCAGCCCGTTAAGGCTGTTTTAACATCTGTAGATTGATTCAATAATTTATATATGCCCATAAGGATTCTAGAAACAAAGTAGAACATCAGTGCTTTAAATTTATTTTTTTCTCTTTGTTTTTCTACATTATTTTTCTCTATGACATGTGCCTTGTCTTCGTCTCTGGGTGTATAGCTAGTTTGGAATACCACTCACCAAGTTGGATGTGGAGTCGCTAACTGTTCTAACAACACATTGAGATATTACTACGTTTGTCAATATTGTCCTCCGTAAGTATCCACTTCAATTTGAAATTTTTTAATGATCATAGATTCAAAACAAATTAAGAATATATTTTACACATGAGAGGGAAATAAACCTTAAATATTCTTTAGAGTTGAAACTTATTTAACTGAATCTTTGAAATGTACAACTCAGCAGCTTCATGAATCACACTCAGAAGCTTCTTCTTTCCTTTAGAAATGATATCTCTTCCCTCCTCGATTGCTGCTTATTAAAACCATAATATAGGGACTATGAAGCTCATATTTTCAGTTTGTGCTGTGTTTGGAGGCTGCAAAGCAAACTTTTAATATTCGACTAGGGGTGAGCATGAGTGAATGACACAGATTAGTGATGTGATACTTCTAATTAAGCTGACCCTACCCCTGATTATATAAGTTGTCATATAACCTTTTTAAAATTTTAGTTGCTGAGCAACAGTAGTGTTTCACGCCTTTAGTCCCAGCACTTGGAGGGCAGAGACAGTCCGATCTCTATGAATCCAAGACCAGTCAGGGAAACATGGAGAACCCTTTTCTGAAAAATCCAAAAAGAAAAAAATTAATTTATTGCTTTTGTTTTTGAGAATTTCATATAGAAGTACTATATTTCAGTCACTTTCACACTTCCCTATCCTCCTTCAAATCTTCCTCTTCTCCACACCTTCTATAAAAGTCATGATTTCATCTGTACACACACACACACAGACACACACACGTATCAAAACATGCACGTACACAATATCACCAATCCATTTAGAGTTGCTCTTATGTGCAATTGTTTAGGGTTGACAACTTGGGACTGGATACCCTATCAAGAGTCTCCTCCCTGAAGAAAACTTAATCTTCTTTTCTATATAGCCTTTGGCTGTCAACCCTAGTTGCCTCCCTGAACTTGAAAATAAGAGTCTATTGCTAAAAACATCATCAACTTCAGACACAGGAATTGGAATCATCCAGCTAGAAGTTTCCTTCCTGCAGACTAGCTCTCATAGTATTAGATGGTGCTATGTAAGCTGCCGAGGGAAAAAATTACCAAGAGTGCTTTCTGCAAAATCATAATAATGAGTAGCCTAGTTGTTATTTTTCCAATCTTAATTTTTGTTGCTTTGTTTATACATATGCACAGTACCTCAAAAGACCAGAAAAGTGAATTGAATCCCATAGACCTGAAGTTAAAGGTGATTATGACCTACTTGATATGGTTGTGGGGGATCAAACTTGGATCCTCCAAAGGAACAGAAATATTTCTTAACCACTGAACCTTCTTTCCAGCCCCATGTTTCTTCCTTCTACCTGTAAGAATTTATTAAATCTCTGGGCGGTGGTTGCGCATTCCTTTAATCCCAGCACTCGGGAGGCAGAGGCAGGCGGATTTCTGGGAGTTTGAGGCCAGCCTGGTCTACAAGAGGTAGTTCCGAGACGGGCACCAATGCTACAGAGAAACCCTGCCTCAAAAAACCAAAAAAAAAAAAAAAAAAAGAATTTATTAAATCTTAGACTTCAAAGGCTCTTTGAGAAGTCTTTAACATATTTCCAATAGTTAAGCAAGCTAAAATCTTAATTTATTCTCCTAAAAATGTACTAAAAATTCTAAAAATCATGTTCAGTGGAACTTAATTTTAAAGACAGAAATTCACTTCCCTTCTGTGATGGAAGCTCTTTAAAAAATTCCCATGAAAAAACAAATATATGTTCATAATCTGTATGTTAACCTAATTTTTCTTAATTAGTGGGCGGTGGTGGCTCACCCCTTTAATCCCAGCACTCGGGAGGCAGAAGTAGGTAGATCTCTGTGAATTCGAGGACAGCCTGGTCTACAAGAGCTAGTTCAAGGAAAAGCATTAAAGCTACAGAAAAACCCTGTCTCGACAAACCAAGAAATTTTTTTTTAAATTACATCTGCATGTATGTTTGTCCTTGTGTGGTATGTGCCCATAGATGCAGATGCCTGTGGAGACCAGAGGCATCAAATCCCCTGGGACTGCATTACAAACAGTTGTACATCACCTGAAGTGGGTGCTGGGAACCAAACCCAAGTCTTCAAAAAGAGGAAGGTGCTCTCTTAACTGCTGAGGCATCTCTCTGCGTCTATTTGCATCTTCTCAATACAATAAACTTACGTAACACGCATCTTAGAATCTTTTCAAATCAAGCCTTTTAAATGATTCGTTTCTACTCGGTCTGAGGGTGACACAGATGGTGTGGCATCTCAGTTGAAAATGAAAGTTGTCTAAGAATTTTCAAGAATGTTTCTTTTGGCATTAAGGAAAATACAAAGAAAGAAGCCATTGCACTCTACCAGCTGTCTGGTCAAATGAGAGGCAACTGGAGTCTGGCACCTAGAAGGATCAGATGAATAATGAAGAGAAGCACGTGGCAGAACTTGTACAACACTTTATGACTTTTCATTTTTAAGATTTCTGAAACATGTAGAGCAATATAGAGAAGAGAGGTTCTGCATCCTGTGCTCCACTGCCTTAGGAATTTTCCATGTTCATGAGGAAATGAAGAGAATTTTTCTACATTAAAATGTTTCTAAACCTTTAGATTCTTACTTATCGTATTTCAATTGCTCACATTAATAGAACATGGTTGAAGAGTGAAGGTGTTAATTATTCCCTTATTTCACATCTATATCTGATCTGAATACTCTTCGAAAAATGTTAGATTTTTAAATGGCGTAGCTAAAGCTTTTAATAGCAATACATATATATGTTTATGTATTATATAAATGTATATGTGTGATATATGCAAACATTAGAGTGTACAGAGAAAAATTAAAAATATTTTATATTTTGCTTTTCAATTTCAGCGGTAATATTCAGAACAGGCTATATACCCCTTACACAGTAGGAAAACCATGTGCCAGTTGTCCTAATGACTGTAACGATGGACTGTGCAGTAAGTGTTATTAATATACAAATATAACGACATAAAATGACAATCTGTTTTAAGATTTCATAGCATGGCCTTATGTTCAAAAGGCAAAAATTTACTTAATATCATTTATTTGAATTACAAATTTTCCTTTGTTTATGGTGTGTGTACTTTTGCCATTGAAAAACGTGATACTTTATGTAGTCTAAAGAATCATCTAAAACTAGTGCATACTTGTATCAGTATTGGTATTATTGCTATTGGAGTCTAGAGAAATATTTCTGTGGATGTAATTCAATAAAATTTAAAGTGAAGTTCCTTATTCTCTAGGTTAATAAGATCTTAAGTTTAGCATTTTAAGAAGAGAAAGCAATACAAACCTAAGTAGTTGAGGTAATAGAACACAGGTCAGGCCAGAGAAAGAAGAGAGATACTACAGTTCTTTGCCTACCAAGAAACTTAACACAAAAAATTCCCAAGGTCATCCATACCATCATTTCAATTTTGTGTTACATTTTTATTTATTTGTGAATGTGTGCTTATTTCTCTCTGTATATGTATCGAACATGAATGTATGCCATGGCATCGGTGTGTGATTGTTTGTTGAGTCAAAGGACAGCTTACGTAAATTGCTTCTGTCCTTCAATGATATAGATTCAGAGCTAGTCATTTTTGTGTTATTAGTGCAAATTTTATGAAAATGGGTTACAGAGAGAGGAAGTAGGTATAATAATAATAATACATTTCCATATTTTCACATAAAGAGGTTACTATACACAGTGGCTTTAGAACCTATTAAATAACCTTGCTTTGCTGAGAATATAGAGTTTAAATATTAGCTGTATTTAAGTTTAAAAATAACTTGCATAATGCCTAACATTTTAAATAATGAGTTTCTTTTTAAAATATTTCTCTTTATTTCATGTTTATAAATATTTGTGTGTAATGTGTGAATATATTTATGTATACTACATTTGGGCCCAATGACTATGAAGGACAGAAGACGACACTTGGTTCCATGGAGCTGAAATTACAGGTGGCCGTAAGCCACCCTGTAGATGCTGAACATCAAAACCAGTTTCTCTGCAAGAAGAACGAAGGCTTTTAATTGCTGAGCCATCTTTCTCAACTCTCAATAGCTCAGCTCCTCAAAGAATCACTCAAGTTAGTTTTCTTAAGCCTTTTTTGAGTTAAGAAATATATCAACTCTACTAAAAGACATCTCACAAAGCCTCAGTTTAATGGAAATTCATCCATTTACTCAATTCCTTTCTCCACATTCATGTTTTATTTTGTCACTGTTGGTAGAGGAAAATAATAACAAAGTAATGAATATCTCTATTCTTTTTTTCAGCAAACAGGTGTTTCTATGAAGATAAATATTCTAACTGTCCATCTTTGATAGCATCGGTAACCTGTGAACATGAACTGACTAAAGAAGGCTGCAAAGCTACATGCAACTGTGAAGACAAAATTCATTAAATTTCTAGTGCACGAGACCAGGGCCATGCGCAGGAAGACTTCCTCCCCGGCTTAGTCTTGTCACAGTCCACCAGGAAATTCTAGGTATAAGTACACTCAAATGATTCCAAACAGTAACGATTCATTTTTTTTCTGTATCATCTCATTTAGCAGAAATAATTTATAACCAAATATTTTAAAATAACAAAATCAGTAATACCTTTGGGACATGACTTCTGAATTCTGTGACGAATTTAAGCAGTTCACGCAAATCCAAGATTATATGTAGTTTGTCTGTATGACCAAGGTCACTAAAACTCTGTCTTGGGAACAATAATCAGGTTCCCAGAGCACAATAAAGTAAAGAAACAACATATACTTCCACTGTAGCTTTAGTCCCCTTTCCTAGCTCTACCTAGCTAACTAACTCTGAAAACAAATGCTCATTAGCTCTCTTTGATTTCTTCTCAGTATTTACTTCTCTTCACATTCCCCAGAACTAGTCTTTCAAATTCTAAACTTTAATTTGCCTTTTAATTGTTAGGTATTTCATGTACCCTTTTAAAATATAACTTCATGAACAGAATTTGCTTTTTTACATGACTCCATTGATCTTGGTTTCTTTTTAAAAATTGAATAAATCTTAATATTTGCATATTAATCCCGCTCAGTTGTTTGAATTGGTGATTTGGGGTTTATTTATTTCAGTATGGTACTACAATATTCATGATACAGCTTATTTAATTTTTATTTGCATTAAGGTTCTTAGCCTTCCCAAGAGCTGACTAATAATTACAAACCTCAGTTGATAATCAATAATGGAGCCCACTTGACAAATACTTCTGACCCTACCCTTGCATACCATGTTCAACCTTCAGACTTAGCTCAGATCGTACATCCTCTATGCCCACACAGACTGATGAGTCTCATGGACCCTAGATGACCTGCATAATCGCAACCTTAAGACATCCTGTGCACTGGGACAACTCTAAGACACCCTAGAGTCTAACATTAGACATAAATCCAATGGAAAAAAAATCTACATTCCCTGGTCTCACTGAAAAATCATAATATATACAGTTCCAACAGTATGGCCCTGCCATGCCAAATCCAGTAGTTTTGCAGTAATGTTTTACAATGAGAATGAATGTCAGCACCCAAAAAATCTTTTAAAACATAAAATTTTATCAAGGAATTTGAGGAGCTTAAAGAAGAGATTAACAAATATCTCAAGTAGCATAAAAATAATAATTTTTGAGTTATGTCTAATATATGTTCATATATACACACATATTGAAAATATAATTATGAAGACAATCAATTTGAAAAGTATGTTCAAAAAGACGAAGAAACATTAAAGGGAATTCCAGCTGAAAAAAAAAAGATAGAATTGAAAACTAACCAAAACTCAGGGGAAGAATATACAGAATGTATGGAGAAGATGATAGAATATCAGTACTTAAAGAAAAGCCAGACAAATTGGGTTATTCAAGCAAATAATATAATAAATTAAATAGGCACATACAGGAAAGGAACATGCAAAACTGTGGTGTACCATGGAAACACTAAATCTTGTACTTAAATATACAGAAGAAGGAGAATAGTTCTTTTCACTTTTAGTTATTCAGATAGTTTTTCTGGAAACAATACTCCAGGTTGGCATTCATTGTCTTTTAGAATGTAAAATACATTGCGACAGGCTCTTCTGACTTTTATAGTTTTCATTGAGAAATTATCTTTTTTTAAATTATTATTTATTTATTTATTAAAGATTTCTGTCTCCTCCCTGCCACCACCTCCCATTTCGCCCCCTCTCCCCCAATCAACTCCCCCTCCCTCATCAGCCTGAAAAGCAGTCAGGGTTCCCTGCCCTGTGGGAAGTCCAAGGACCTCCCACCTTTTTCCAGGTCTAGTAAGGTGAGCATCCAAACAGGTAAGCTCCAACAACGCCAGTATGTGCAGTAGGATCAAAAACCCATTGCCATTGTTCTTGAGTTCTCAGTAGTCCTCATTGTCTGCTATGTTCAGCAAGTTCGGTTTTATCCCATGCTTTTTCAGACCCAGGCCAGCTGGCCTTGGCGAGTTCCCTGTAGAACATCCCCATAGTTTCAGAGTGTGGGTGCACCAATCGCAGTCCTGAGTTCCTTGCACGTGCTCTCTCTCCTTCTGCTTCTGATTTGGACCTTTGGGTTTCAGTACGTTGCCCCAGTGTGGGACTCTGTCTCTGTCTTCTTTTATCGCCTGAAGAGGGTTAATGTCCAGGAGGATGCCTATATGTTTTTCTTTGGGTTCACCTTCTTATTTAGCTTCTCTAGGATCACGAATTTGACACAAAAAGAACATGAGATGTACTCACTCATAATTGGTTTCTAGCCATAAATAAAGGACATTGAGCCTATAATTCGTGATCCTTGAGAAATTATCTTTTAATGTTATAAGCTTTCTTTTGTATTTGACCTGTGGTTTTAATTTTGCAGTTATCAGCTTCCTCACTTTGTTCAATATATTTAGTATTTTAAATATAATATTTTGTGAATGTCTCTTTTTGGGTCCTGTCTATTCGGAGTTTTGTGTGCTTCTTCTGTCTGTTTGAATGTGTCTGTTCTCAACTTGGGGAAATTTTTCCATGATCTTGTTGGAAATATGATCTACACCATTGAACTGGAATTATTCTTTTTTCTTCACCCAACCCCCCGCCAAGTCCATTCCATGTGCTGTCCACTTGCCTTCTCTCAAACAATAAAATAAATAAAGTAAATCCCTTCAGATTAGGCTCCTTTTAGAACAGATTGCTCTGTACTTAAGATCTAGAAATCTTCACACTCAGTGTATGTCTAGGTCACTCTGATGAATGCTTAAATCCCTCATTTTTTTTGTAATTTGAGTCAATAAAATGCTTTCAATTGTCAAATGATCAAAGCCCCCATTGTGTCTATATTTTAAATAAGTCTTTTATTAAAGCATAAACAATAAAAATTGGTTAATAATAACAGTAATAAAAAGATATATATGTATATATATATATCTTTTTAAAATGTACTATTGGAAATAAAGACACAGGTTAACATTGGATCAAGAGATCAAGGGGATACGAATCGGAAAAGGAAGTCAAATTCTTACTATTTGCTGTTGATACAATAATTTACATAAGCAACCCCAACAATTCTACCAAGGAATTTCTACAACTTATAAACACTTTCAGTATTGTAGCAGGATACAAGATTAACTGAAAAAAATCAGTAGTTTTCCTGTACACAGATGATAAATGGGCTGAAAAAGAAATCAGAGAAACATGACTGTTCACAATAGCCACAAATAGCATAAAATATCTGGGAGGAACTCTAACCAAACAAGTGGAAGACTTGTATGACAAAAACTATAAATCTTTGAAGAAAAAAATTGAAGAAGACACCAGAAAGTGGAAAGATCTGTCATGCTCTTGGACAGGTAGAATTAACATAATAAATATAGCAATCTTACAAAAAGCAATCTAAAGATTCAATGTAATGCCCATCAAAATCCCAGCAAAATTCTTCACAGAACTTGAAAGAACTGTACTCAACTTCATATTGATTTGGTTTTTAATTTGTCATTTTTTTCAAATACTAATACAGTAAAATATTTTTAAACGGTTTGTGTGTGTCTGTATTTGTGTGTACATGTTCCTGTGTCTAATTGGAATGCCCATGTTACATTGCACATATATGGAAACCAGAGGATAACATTTCATGTCCATCTTAGGACATCTGCCTGTCTTCTTTATTAAAATTGCAATTAAATGGGTTTTTTGAATATTATATGAATATGATAATTCATAATATAAGCATTCTCATATGTTCCTATTTACCAATACATGCCCCCACTTTATCATCAATATCATTCATCAAATTCTAAAACTGTTGTAATCACTGACCTTATACCGTATTGTCATCTAAAGCCCTTATCTTATGTATTAACATTCAATCCTAGTGTAATACAGTCTATATTTTTTAACATGTGCCTAGTGTAATACAGTCTATATTTTTTAACATGTGTGCTAATTATAATCACCAACTAACTGTCATGATATGTATTTTCATTGCCTTTAAAGTCCCATAAGATCTACCTTTTTATTTCTTTTTTTTCCACACCTCCCATTTACCTGATTGTCTTCACAATTTCCACAGTCTTTCCTTATTTAGAATATGTATTATGTCACCTCAGTTGACTGCAATCTTCCATTTATTATTATGCATATATTAGTGGCTTGTATTTTCATAGCCTGAGCACTCAATTTGATTGAGCACTGAATAACATTCTGTTGTTTAGACTAACTACAGTTCATTAAACCATTAGCCTATTAATAGTTATTTGGACAGCTTCCTAATTTTGTGTTATGAGCCAAGATATTGTTATTATCCATACAAAGACTTTAGTATGGAGATGATATTAAAATTCTTTGAGTGTATTTCAATGGGCCTGTTTACTTGATCATATCTTAAGACTACTTTCATAGGTTTTAGTGGAGATTGACCAAATGTATCCCAAAATGGCTTATATATTGCAATACCATTTTAAATGAATTAGCTTTCCTGACGTACTACATCTTCCATGGCACTTAGTAGGCATTATTTGGAGTTTAGTTTTCCAAAAGTATGCAATATCATTTCACTCTTAATTTTTAATTCCCTTTGGCATCTTCTCTGAACAGTATTCTCTGAGCCTTAGGTTTGGGACTGGGATCCACAACTCTGCATTTTGATTGATTGTGGTTTTCTGTAGTGGACCCTATGCAAGGAGATGATCCCTTGATGAAGAGCATAGACTGCTTTTATCTGTAGATATAAGAACTGATGTTTGTAGACTGTCATGAAGGATTATGCTGTCCTGCTCTTGGATGCCTTCTATGATTGCTTGTCATCTGTATATATTATTTTCAACTTTTTATCACATTTCTTATTTTGTTCATTTATGTGTGTAGCATGTGTGTGTGCTATGTGAAACTCTGTGTGTGCACACATGTTCCTGCTTTTATATAAAAATGGATATGTGCCACTGCGTGTGTGTGTTAATTAGAGGACAGCCTTTTGTTGTCTTGTGTTTTCTTTTCTGAATGTAAAGAACTAAAAAGATTAATTTTTTACAAACACTAATATGCACAGTTCTATTTTTAATCATTTTTTTAATAAACAAACTTTCTGACGTTGGAAGAAAAGCCTTCAGATTCCTGGACTCAACTCTTCCACTAAGAGGAAACCATGAAGAACAAATGTGATATTGTGTTCAGCTTGATTTCTACACTCTATGTCATTCAGGATTTCATGACCATGGAACTGACCTGCCCATAGTCAGAAATGGGTCTTCTCCCAACATTTAGCACAGCTAAACTTCTTCCCAAAGGCAGGCCCAGAGGCTATCACCTGGTGATTCTAGAGCCTGTCAAGCTGGCAGTTAACAATAATTATCACAGCTTTATTGCACACATTACTTTTGACATGTTGAAACAATCTTTCTTCAGTGGAATCAAACCAGTAGTGGATAATTTTTCTAATGTATTGTTGAATTCATTTTGCAAATATTTTGTTCAGGATAACCCTACTATGTTTGCCAAATGCATTGTGCTGTTTCATCTCTTGTTGCTTTGAAACATTTTGAGACCTTTATACATGAACATTTCATCTACAAAACTTCTGCCCCTTCGACTTTGCTTGTTTCTCTTCTCTCTCTCTCACTTTTATAATTTCTCCTTTCTGCAACAAATATACAGCTTACTGTGTCTTTTTAGCATTGATTCTACGAACATGTGTCCAGGCCTGAGCACTTCAAAGTGCTTAATCTATGCAGACTATTTTTTTCTGGAGGACACTGATTCTCTCTCAGCAGCCACTGACGACCAGTAGTATTTTGTTTTCATTTCTTTTCACCCTTTCCACAAGGTTGGACCTTGTGGAAATTCCCCAGTCCTTGTCTGCATGTCAACTGGAAATACCTTTATGTTGCATGTATTAACGTAATCATATTGTGGGAAATTTGATTTTCTGTCATGTCTAGAAGCTAGAAATGTTCTGGTCCTGTGGCTCTTACAGTCCTTCTCTTCTCTTTTTGTTATTTCCCTTTAGATTTAGTTTGAGGTCATATTAAAGATGTTACAATTGGTGTTAGGCACATCATGGTGAGTTCTCTGTATTCTGACTAGCTGTGAATCTCTGTAATAATCTCCATTTTTGTTCATAATATGTGTCTTTGATCATGGGTAATGCTATACTTATTAGTGAGTGTAATTATAAATATTGAGAATATTATAAGAAAATAAATTTTAGTTCTAGGGTCTATGACTTTAAGATGCATAAGATAGTGTAACACTATCAGGTGTGAATTACATCTCATTGACTGTATCTTATGTCTAATTAAAGAGCTGTAGGGCCCGGGTCTGCCCTTGGGGTGCATCTGCGAGGATAGTTTCTGGTCAGCTAACAAGCATCCTGTTTGTTCCTGTGCTCTCCCTGCCCTGCTTGGTGATTAGCTGTAGGGCATTGACTCCATTGTTAATATGGTAATTTCCCACCTGCCTGGGTGGAGGTCCTTGTGCAGCAGTGAGGTAGATAAGTACTTCCCCAAGTCTGAATAAACTGGCATTCTGCTGATCTCCTTTCGAATGACCCAGGTCTCTTTGTGTGTTCTTTCAATCTCCAGGCCCTTGCCCTACTCACATATGGTACAGTGGCGCACAAACTGTACCGAGGGTGTATCACAAAATCGGGTGTTACAGAGAACCATTTGTTAATTATAAGATAAAAATGTCACTATTGGATTGTTGAACATATCTTTCTCAACCAATTGTTATTGTGATTTATTAGCTATCCAGGTAGGTAGGACGACTGTTTTGTTTTCCTCACTTGGCTGATTGCATAACATCTTCCTATACTATACCAAATAGTACTCAGGGAGAAGGTTGCCAGATTTAGTTCTAGATCAGTTCCTCCTAGTTCTCTGTACAAAGAGCATAATGTCTTCAGAATTCTAGTCCTTTTCAATATCTGAAAATCATCCATGAATGGCAATAGCCCATATTTTTTTGGGAGATAATTGTATTCTCCAAACAAGAACTTGAGGGATGGTTCCTGTGATTGACACTAGTATTTTCATTAGATTGTCATGGTCCTGGAGGGGAGTATCAAGACCTTAAGTGATGTACACCTTTACACACACACACACATACACAACACACACACACACACACATATGCACATTTATCTGTACATATATTATCAGTATTATTTGTCTACACTCTATGGTGCTTTGAATGATAATTTCCTCCACAGGCTCTGTCATCTGAATTCTCAGTTTCCAGTTGGTGGTACTGATTGGGGAGGTCGAGAAGATGTGGCATCAATGCAAAAAATAACTCACAGGGTCATTTGACATTCTAAAGCCTGGTATCATGCTGAGCAAGCTTTCTCTCCTTCCTGCTTGAGTTTCATCCTTCATCCCTACTGCTTCTATCCTGCCATCATGGTCTCTTGTGTCTTTGGAACTACAAGCCCTAATAACTCCCTTCTTTTTTTTTATAAAGTTGTGCAGATTGTGGCTTTTGTCCTACGATAGAATACTAGAGGATACACATTCTTACTGTTATTTATCTCTCCTTCTTCTTCTTCCTCTGTATTACTTTTTGCTCCCCTCCCAGTTAACATCCTTCCATTTCCCCATTATGATCTTCATAGCACCTGCACCATCCTATCGGCTATTTTCTCTGGAGTCCTTTTGCCTTCTTGTCCCTATGGTCCCATTCTATTTTCCTAGTCTTTTGTTTTTTCACGTTATATATTTTTATCTAAGGAATTGGAATTAGTATCCAGATGCCAGATAGTATCTACAAATAAGAGAGAGCATGTTGGCATTTGACTCTCTGAGTCTGGATCACCCTCAGTCTGTATAAGATCTTCCAGTTCCATTCATTTACATATAGATTTAATATGCTATTATTGAGTATAACTCCATTGCATATATGAAACATTTTAATGCTCCTTAGAGCTCAGTACAATTCCATTGCATAGAGGTACCATACCCAATGGCCTTTGATAGCTTCAGTGACTCTCTGATCTTTTCAAAATGCATTGTTTTATCTCCATATTTTTTTTTACAAATTCTCTTGTCAAATTTTCAGTCCATTCATTTTATTTATTTATTTATTTATATTTGATATCTGTCTAAAACATTTTCCAATTTGGAGAAAATTTATGAGTTTCTGAAATATGTATTCTGCTGCTGTGGGTGGTGTAATCTCTCTATACATAAATGTTAAGATCATTTGATTTATAATATAGTTTAAATATAAAATAATTAATAACATTTTTGTGTCAATGTTAAGGTATTTATGTGATTAATTATGCTTGTGTGGTTGGTTTTACATCTAATATTGGTTGTTCTTTGTCACTGGTTGCACCAATATTCATCGCATGTTTATTTGCTCTCATTTTGCTTTTGAATGTGTTCTTCTTTCTAATACTATATAATGGATGATCTTTGACTTTAATCTGCTGATTATGATCTACTGCTTGCTTGTTCCTTTTTATTGCTTAGGATATAATGTCCTTACTTTCTCTGTGTGTTCTAGTCAGTAGTGCTTTTTATTTTTTCCTTTGTATTCTTTTTTATTGATATATATATATATATACCATCCAAAATTTCCACTTCCTCCCCTCCTCCCATTTCCCTCCCGCTTCCCCACCTACCTTCCTCCATCCCTCTCCAGTCCTAAGAGAAGGCAGGGAAGTCCAAGGCCCTCCCTCTCTTCATCCAGGCCTAGGAAAGAGTGCATCCAAACAGACTAGGAACCCAAAAAGCCAGTGCATGCAGTAGAAACAAATCTCAGTGCCATTATCATTAGCTTCTCAGTTAGCCTCCATTGTCAGCCACATTCAGAGAGTCCGGTTTGATCCCGTGCTCATTCAGTCTAAGTCCAGCTGACTTTGGTGAGCTCCCATTAGATCAGGCATACTGTCTCAGTGGGTGGACCAACCCCTCCTGGTCCTGATGTCCTTGCTCAGCACATCTTCTCCCTCCTTCTGCTCTTCAACTGGACCTTGGGAAACTTTCAATATTCTTTGTTCTTACATTCATTTTAGGATTTATCTCTATTGCAGCATGGGTAGGTACTTTAATGATCATATTTGCTTTACATTTCAAATGTCCCTTTCACTTAGACATCTAAATCTTTAGCAAGAAAAAGGAAAGTGTATTTTTCCACTGTCTTCTATTCCTTTAGCTTATACTTCCACAGTATCTCTTCTACTTACTCTATCCACATCGACTCTCCACTCCTCTTCACCATATTCTGGCCTCCAACTCTAATGGCAACACCCTGCTGGACCAGAGGCTAAGCAGGCTACTAGAACTACATGTAGGTTTCCCACATTCTGAGAACACCCCCAATATCTCTGCTTTCTTGCATTATCACCTGTATCCCATCTCTTCCTCTTAAACATAGCCTCCCTCCCAGTTAAATCACAGGTCTCCTTGGCTTCAAAAACTCCAGGAAGTACCTCTGCCTGCCTGGGTATGACCCTCAATCTCTTGGTTCAAGCCCATAATCTTGTTCCCAATCCCACCATTCCTTCTTATCACCATGCAACAACCTTCAACTTGCATGGAGTTCCCCCTTCCACAAGACCAGAGGCTACCCTGGCCAGTTCTCAACTCTGGTATAGACCCTTTATTCAAGCACAGTACACTCTAACCAGAAGACCAGGGAGGAAACAGAAACAAGAAACTAAACATCCATCCAACAAAAACAAACTAAAAAATCAGCACCTAGACCTACAATAACCCTGCCACAGGTGCCTAGATAACAGTGTAAGAATACAGTCAACAAAAGTCAAAGGAATATGTCAATGCCAGAGCCCAGGTGTCCTATGACAGTAAGCCTTGATTATTCCATACAGATAAAATACAAGAAAATGACTTTAAATCAAATTTATGAAGATGATAGGGGTCCTTAAAGAAGACATAAATAAATCCCTTAAGGAGCTTATGGAAAAGTTAAACCAAAAATTGGAGGAAATCCTATAAATTCCTCTAAGAAAGAGAGCTCGGAGACTTAAGGTAGAACTGTGGGAGTCCACAAAAGTGGTTCCATTCTAACTTGACCAAATGCCAGAGAATTCAAGCCTATCCCTGCTCCTTCTGGAGTTTTGATCCAGGGAGTGGCTGCCTACAGCATGTTTGGTCTAAAGTGTGTTCATTACATGTCCTGCCTAAACAACAGAATGCTTAAGTCAGAATAAAGTTGCTTGAGGTTTCAGGTATTGAAGCAGGTAATTGTTCTGTTTGTCCTTTGTATCATGTTAAATCAGTCTTTTGCCTCCCTGCTTTTGGATTGGGGTATATAAGTATATGGAAAATAAACATGGGCAAATTCAGTATCCAGCGGAATGCCCTCCTGGTTCTATTCTGTGACTCTGTTCCTTTTTCTTTCATATCTCTGTTCCTCCTGCCAAATATTTATAATTCTCACACTCCTACCTAGGAACATGGGAACCACTTCAAGGCTGGACACTGACATAGAACCAAACACAACTAGACAAAAAAAGGAAATTCAATGATTTCTACTTTGTTATGGGAATTCTGTCACTGTCCCCCTGACCAATTGAGAAGAGTTTTTTGTTTTCTTTTGGTCCAGAGGCAGGGTTTGAATTGGAAATGGACAGGTGGATGTTGTAGGAGGCTCTTCATTCATTTCCCGGTCACCCATACTCTCAAAATAATCACACAGAAATTATATAATTAAAATAATTGATTAGCTTATTAGCTCTAGCTTTTTATTGTATAGCTCTTACAACTTTGGTTAACACGTTTTCATTATTTTATTTTTGCCACAGCAATATTCAGGCTGGTGGCTCATTTCTTTCTCCTATGACACCTCCATGGCTTGTCTTTGACTCTGCTTACTGTCCCTCTCTTTCTCTTGATATATATATATATTCCATCTGGGCTATATTCTGTTAAACCATTGACTGAAAGCAGCTTTTTTATTAACTATAAAAAGCAATACATATATAGAAGGATTTCCCACATCAGATGGACAACACAAAATAAAGACAGAGTGGAGAAGTACAAGGGACCTTTTTTTTTAATATTTATTTATTTATTTATTTATTATACAATGTTCTGTCTGTGTGTATGTCTGCAGGCCAGAAGAGGGCACCAGACCTCATTCCAGATGGTTATGAGCCACCATGTGGTTGCTGGGAATTGAACTCAGGACCTTTGGAAGAGCAGGCAATGCTCTTAACCACTGAGCCATCTCTCCAGCCCCTACAAGGGAACTTTTGAGGAAGAAACCAGCTGTGATGAAGTGTAAGCAGTGATTGGATATTCAATTTAGATTCCCTATTTATCTTGTGATACTTGTGCACAGAATTCACTTGGTAATAAATGGTAAAGTACTATTTTACCATCCGTAATCAATTCGATGTACTTATCAATTGGTGCCTTGCCCAACTGTCATCAAATAGGCATAATCCAGAGCTGATGGGAGTAAAAAAATGATAATCTGTTATAAGGGTGTCAGGGAGGTCCATTTTATAAGGAAGAGCCCAACACTTCCAAAGCACTACTTCCAGTGCTCTAACAGGTGTGCACAGTGAAGATTTAGGGGAATATAACCCTACAAGGCAACAGGGAGAAATTGTGGTGGTGCAGGAGTAGCCATTTGTGTTGTAATAGTGAGGGCTGTTTTATTTGCAAAGGCCAGTCTTCAAGAACAAGTACTTTACCAGCCCCTTATCTGAGGTTTGTAAGAAATTGTCTGAAGTGAATATGACATCAAGGTTAGAGTTACTTTTATTTTCAGACATAGGTATACCTGAAGAGAGCCTGGACAAGACTGGACTTGTCAAAATTCAGTCACAGATGAGGGAGGGTCTCACAAGATCTAGGTCCTCTATAGGAGAACATTGACAGTTGACAACTGTTGAAACAGGGGGACCACTACCTTCTGTGGCTTAGCCACTGATCATTGCCTTTGCTTCCAGGTTCACTGTACACATATCCAGGGAAAACTCAGTTGGTCACTAACAACTAAACAAGAACACATGCAGTAAGAGAGTGAGTTATTGGGAAGAAAGCATAAAGTTCATGGGCATTGAAGGAAAATAAGAGAGTCTATGATGTGAGTGTGATCCAAATGTGTCAAATACTTGTATAAAATTATCAAAAAAGAAATTAAACAGTAAAAATTTATAACCACAGAGATTCAACGTTTGAAACTGATGGAGGAGGGTCATCTTTCTACGTGTTGTTTCATTGGTTAAGTAATAAAGAAATTGCTTGTCCTATGATAGGACAGAAAATTAGGTAGGCAGAGTAGACAGAACAGAATGCTGGGAGAAAAAAGCTGAGCCAGAGAGTTCCACTCCAGAAGGATGCAGGTTAAGATCTTCCCTGGTAAGCCACCTTGTGGCCTATACAGATTATTAGAAATGGGTTTGATCAATATGTAAGAGCTAGCCAATAAGAGGCTGAAACTAATGGGCCAGAATTCAGTTTCCGTGTAATTATTTCGGGGCATAAGCTAGCCTTGTGGGCAGCCGGGTGCCAGGAAAGTAGCCCGCCGCCACTCGAATTACAACATGAAGCTTAAAACATTTCCATTCATATTTGATTAGACTAGAGTGAGGACTATTGAGTGACCCAAAATGATTTTACTGGGAATCCTCCATGAAATAGCTTGTTCACTTAACAAAAGAAAGGTTAGGTTATTAGTTCTTGAGTAATGCCAAGTACTAGATGCCTGCTCCTTCCATATCTTGTTCAGAACAATTTCTTTGCTGCCTCTGGCCATTTTTAGCATTTTACAGGAAGGAGGAGAGACTGATTGACTACATTTACTGGGTTTATTTAGAGATTCCACTCTTCTTGTGTTTCTGTGGTTAACTAAATATGATGCAGAACTTGAAAGAGAGCCTGAAGAAGAGGCACAGCAGGTAGCACGCCAGGAGACTCTTAATTAAATTTATTAGGAAACCAACGGATTATTCACTAAGTTCAAGAATGTGGTGAATGTGTAGGTGAATTTGCATGTGATATTTTTCTTGTTGATGCCCATCTCTGTTTCCAAAAGGCCTCTGGGCCATGCTCCTGAAGTTTACTCGGTCCATTTGATGCTTGTGAGCACATAATATCCTCAGGGGAGTCAAGACTGTGGACAGGTCTAACAGGATTGGGTCCACATTGGCTGGGTCATCAGATGATCTTTCATCTTGATAGAAGGCACAAAACATCCTCTCCAAACCCTCTATCTTATTTCCTTTATCTTGGCAGTCAATCATGACCAAATCAACCTTGACATGATCTTGTGATCAGAATATAGGAGGATTTTTATTTTCTAAGTCTGTGTCAGAACCTGATGTGAAGAAAATTTATTACAACAAGGATTAAAATAAGAAAAATAAGGCTTATCCACTTGTATCTGTGCAAGATACAGTAAGATGGGAAGAGGCTATGGGGTCAGGATTCATCCTAGATGACACTGGGAACACTGACTCCTAGTCATTTGTAGTTGGAGAGGCTTTGACTCAGTGCAGGAGCAGGTTCCCCATTCAATACTCCATCAGGAGTCTTACAAAGATTTAGAGCAAATTCTCTAGGGCTGCTCAACAACCAGCTTCCGGATATTAACACACACACACACACACACACACACACACACATATACACACACACAATTCTTTCAGTTTATTTGGGGAGAATAAGTTTGTCTAGGGAAGTAACTGTTTCTCAGTTATTTCAAGTTAGTGATACAAATGCAATTGACAAACCATTAACCCTGGTTCAAATTGACACATTATCTTGTGGATGTGTGTATGTAAAGATCAAGTACAGGTATAAAACAATGCTTGTGAATTGTCTGAACAAGGTCTAAAGATGATCTTTCATCACAGTGTGTGAACCTAAAGGTAATCGAATTATTTTAAACATATGTGAACAGTCATTATATATTTTCTTTGCTATTTTAAGTTGAGTTACTCACTCCTCCATGGCCAAAGAATTATTTATTTTAGAGTCTTAGAGTTCTGTCTTCATAGCCCTCATGATAGAGTACAGCAATTGTCTATTCCACTCTTTGTCTAGCTCCTTTTTTATGTTCCCATGAACAGAGGTCATTAGTGAGTGACTGAACAGATAGACCAAATACGCTAACCAATTCCTCATAGAAAGAATGAACTTGCTAGACATCTGTAATTCTGAATGACTGCATTTTTAAAACTCAAAATCAAGCACAAAACATATTTACTTCCAAACTCAAAATGAATTTTCTTTGAGAAAAATAATACCGATATTCTACTTTTTTTTCTATCTTCTTATGTATATAAAATTCTTCTGCAGTGATGTGTTTTCTAATGAGTATTAGTTGAGATTTTAGCAGAAGGGCAGAAATTCTAACAATATTGGAGAGTTGTATAGAAACTATGGCATCATTACAGACTTCATCTTGCATGAACAATATGTCATCAAATGATTGATTAGTAACCTTCTGAATGACACAGAGGAAGGAGGGGTTATTTATCTCTTGAGATTGCAGAAAACTTCACATGCTATACAGTGTAAAAGATAATTTTGCTCCTCAAATTCAACTTTATTTGACACAAGCTTCTTCTGTTGCTGCTGGATTCTTCTTCCTTTGCCTAGTCTTTCACAAAGGGAGTATTGCAATCTAAGACAAGCTTTATATCTAAGCTCAAACCTTAATGCTTGACCTCCTGACATGTATTTCAACCCCCTTGCTTTGCATCTTTGATGTCTGATAAGGACCATAATTTTGTGGTACATTTCACTTCTCAAGTGTCCAGTTACCACATGATATTGATGGGCACTCTGTTAGTGGTAGTGAATGCATCATTATCTCTTATCTACTTTTAAGTGCTTCAAGACCCCAATGAGAATGTGGCCCCCAACCGACTCTCTGGATTCCTGTACTCCCTAAACAGTTTGTCATTTCACAGAGTTGTCAGGTAGATCTCAGATAATTATCCATTTTATCCTTATGTTTCCATGTGAGAATATTCTCATATTCCATATGAGAATAGATGACAGCAGCTGAGTTATGAGAATCCTCACTGGGAAAGAAGCCATGGCTGGTGGCTCAAACTAATAACAAAAACATCCTGGTTTATTAAGCAGTGGGTGGGGCATAGACCTAAACGAACCGGTTGGTAGAAATTATTCTAAAGCAGGTATGGCTGAGAAATTCACTAACTATATACTGGAAGAATTGTCATGCACGTTTGCTGTAGTTTCAGTGTGCCCAATGTTGCCTCTAAAAGGAACAGTACATGAGCTAAAAGACTTAACTGATGTCCTGATGTGTATGTGCAAAGGCTGGAGAGTTTCTAGTTTCTTTCTACACAGGTCTATTTCTCTGTCCTTGAACGTCAATCTGGAAAGACTGACCCAGTTTAATTTTTTTCAATTTTTTAAAAAATTTTATACCATAGTTAATATTTCAATTCCCTATTTATAGCATTCATATATACTAGACATGAAATCAAAGTACTAGAGTTGTGATTACATAGATATAAATATATAAGTATCTAAGAAGTGTCATCTATGATGAGCCATTAAAAATATGCCAATTTTTATTATATTCATATTAATTTTCAATAGATAATATAAATACAATAATTGTATATCTAGTTTATTTAAGCTAGTTCAATCCATGTTTTATTAAATAGTTTTTTTCATATTTTAATTAAGTTTTAAATACTTAACACTCATTGCACACAATGTCCATTCTCAATGAGTCACCAAGTTGTATATTCTGTAATGTGTTAAGGAACACTACAGTGGGATAAACTTCTTCTGGAAACTCATACAAATGAATTACAAGGCAACTTAAAGGTGTACTGTCTTGTTTTGTATATGTTCTGTACTTTCGAAGTCCTCAAAATATTTTTTAAAGTATATAATTTGATGAAGATGCATTATCTTCAAAGATCTAGTACATTTTATATTTTTATACCATTTCCCTGTCCCTTTCTTCCATTAAAGCCCTCCCCTGTACTCCTTAATGCACTCTTGAAAACTCACTTCTTGCATTTTATTGCAAATCATGACTTAAATTTTTATCAAATTGTCCCCACAGAGATCCGTGATATCTTTTTCCTTGGTCTTTCCTCTAGAAAATATTCCAGGTCACCCTGAATCTTCATAGTGCCCAGACCTTCAGAGTGACAGCCTTGATTGCTCTTCCTCGTGGACCAGTCAAGAGTAAATTGCAAGTAATACTTGTGCTCCCTGTGACAGTTATTTTAGGGCCTAACATTTAGGCGTATGTGGCCTCACTCTTCCTAATCCTGGGCAGATGAGGAGCTGCATTCGAATTGACTTTTCTAGTCATCATCATGGTGTGTTGCTCTATATTACTTCTCATCTGACCAACTGGGCAGTCTTTCCTTTTGCCTGCAAATTTCAAAACCAGAGGCTCTGACATGTTTCTAGCCCATGTAATCTTAATGTATATACTTTACACATTAATTAATGTCATCTTATCATGGAGATTTTTTTCATGCTCCATAGTCTTAGATCAAATTGCTGTTCCATTAACTTTCAGTCAAGTCAACTCCAATTGCAGGCTCCTGTGCTTCTGTGGTTGTATGGGTCTCTATCTTATGGGGTAGAAGGTGTATCTTCAGAGTCTTGTTGCCAGATGTGGTTGTACTACCAAATTCACTGCTATTATTAGCAGAGAAGTTTGTCAAGTTTCTTTTTGGTTTTACTTCTTATTAGGATATTTATGCGAGAGACATTGGATAGCAACCCTGAGCAATTTTCTCTTACATTGGTCTTTTCTGCTCTGTAATCTTTCTGTGCTCATGTTTCAAAATCAAGGCTTAGGGAGAGGAGTGTCACCCTCTTCTCTACCCTTCTTTTTCAGCATTTCAGAGTCATTCATGTGTTGTGTGTGTGTGTGTGTGTGTGTGTGTGTGTGTGTGTGTGCTATTGTGAAATTGTGTGTATGTGCATACATGGTCCTGTGTGTATATACAAATGGATATGTCTATCTATATCATGTACATGTTAATTAGAGAGCACCCTTTTGGTGTCTTATTCTTTCCAAATATGGACAACTAAAAGGGATTGAACTTGAATATCTCACTGTATCAGGTAAGATTAACTTTTTATAAATTCTAAGATGCCAAGTTCTATTTTTAATCATTTTTAAAAAGCAAATCTTCTCAAGTAGGAAAAAAAAAAACCTTTAGAAACCTGGTCACAACACATTCCCAAATAGGAAACAAGCAAGAACAAATGTGAGCTTGTGATCACCTTGATTTCTACACTCTGTGTAATTCAGGATCCCAGGCCTATGGAACTGTCCTGCCCACAGTCAAAAATGGGTCTTCTCCCATTATTTAGCATAGCTAAACTACTCCACAAAGGCATGGACAGAAGCCCATCGCCTGGTAATTCTAGAGTCTGTCAAGTTGACAATTAACAATAATTATCATAGTTTTATTACATGCATTTATTTTGATATTCTGAAATATTCTTGTTTCTTTGGAATGAAACCAACTAGATCATACTGTATTGTTTTTTAATGTATTGTTGAATTAATTTTGCAAGTATTTTATTCAGGATAATCCTACTATGTTTTTGAAATGCACTGGACTGTTTTTTCTGCCATTGCAGAAGTTTTTAAACACTTTTTAAAAACTTTACATGTGAACATTGCATCGCCATCATTCCTGCCTCTTCAACTTCCCTTGTTCTTCTCCTGTCCTTCCCAAATCCATAATCTCTCCTTTCTTCAATGAATATACAATTCTCTGTCCATTTAGCATTGATTCTATGAATATGTGTTCTGGCCCAACGACTTGAAAGAGAATAATCTATGCATAGCTCCTCCCTGGAGGACACTGCTTCTCTCTTAGCAGCCACTGACCACCTGTAGCTTTTCATTTTCATTCCTTTTCACCATTTTCCACAAGGTTAGACCTTGTGGCAATTCCCCAGTCCTTGTCAGCATGTCAACTGGTAGTATCTTTGTGTTAGACTTATTCATGCAATCATTGTTTTGAGATTTTGTGGCTGCTGATCCTCTGTTATGTCTAGAAGCCGGAGATGTTCTGGTCCTCTGGCTTTTTTTTTTTACATTGTTTCTAGTCCCTTTCTGGGATTTCTTCTGAGCTATAAGTTCAGCACTAAATACTAAATAAAGAACATGGAGAAAGCTCACACTAGTGACTTAACAACACACCTGAAAGCTCTAGAAAAAAAAGCAGCAAACTTACTTACAAGGAGTAGATGCCAAAAAATAATTAAGCTGAGTGCTGGAATCAATTAAAAAAGAAACAAAGAAAACAATCCAAGGAATCAATGAAAAGAGTTTGTTCTTCAAGAAAATCAACAAGATAGACAAACACTCAAACTAACAAAAAGCAGAGAAAGAATGTTCAAATAAAAAAATCAGAAAGGAAAAAGGGGGGGGGGTCATAACAATACCAGCTGAGGAAATCCAGATAATCATTAGGCTTTACTTCTAAAATCTTTATTCCACAAAATCCAAAAATGTGAAATAAATGGACAATTTTCTGCATAGATACTACCTACCAAAAATTTTATTAAGATGAGATGAACAATTTAAGTAGATCTCTAACCTCTAAGTAAATGGAAGCAATCATAAAAAGTCTCCTAACAAAAAGTAAAAAGTCTTCTAACAAAAAGAGTCCAGGGCTCAGAATTCTACTAGATTTTCAAAGAATATCTTATACCAATACTCCTAAATTTGTTCCACAGAATAGAAACACAACAAACACTGCCAAAGACTTTTTATGAGTCTATAGTTACCCTGATATCCAAACCACAAAAGATGCAACTAAGAGAATTACAGATCAATCTCACTCATGAACATTGATGCAAAAATACTCAATAAAATACTAGCAAACCGAATTCAAGAACACATCCAAAAAAAAAAATCATCCACCATAATCAAGTAGGCTTCATCCCAGAGATGTAGGGATGGCTGAATACGTGAAAATTGGTCAATGTAATCCACCATAGAAATAAACTTAAAGAAGAAACCATATGATCATCTCACTAGATGTTGAAAAAGCACTTGACAAAAAACACCTCTTCATGATAAATATATTGGAGAGATCAGAGATACAAGGAACTTACCTAAACATAATAAAGGCAATATACAACAAGCCAACAGTCAACATAAAACTAAATGGAGATAAACTCAAAGGACCCCGATAAAATCAAGAACAAGACAAGAGTGTCTACTCTCTCTGTATCTATTCAATATAGCACTGGAATTTCTAACTAAAGCAATAAGAGAACAAAAAAAGGAGATCAAGGGGATACAAATTGGAAAGGAAGAAGTCAAACTGTTGTTATTTTTAGTTTTGATATTATCGTAAACTTAAGTGACCCCAAAAACTCTACCAGGGAACTCCTATAGCTGATAAACACATCACACATCTGTGTTGTGACAGGATACAAGATTAACTTAAAGAAATCAGTAGTCCTCCTACATACAAATGATAAATGGTCTGAGAAAAAAATCAGAGAAACATCACCCTTTGCAACAGCAAATAAAAATATTTTGGGGTAACTCTAACCAAACAAGTGAAATTCTTGTATGACAAGAACTTTAAGTCTTTAAAGAAAGAAATTAAAGAAGATATCAGAAAATGGGTAGATGTCTCATGCTCTTAGATAGGTAGAATCAACATAACAAAAATGGCAATCTTAAAAATAAAAAAATCTACAGATTCAGTGCAATCTCCATCAAAATCCCAAAACAACTCTTTCTAGACCTTGAAAGAACAATTTTCAATTAAATATGGAAAATAAAAATCTAGGATAGCCTAAACAATCCCGAACAATAACGGAAGCTCAGGAGGCATCACCATCCCTGACTTCAAACTCAACCAAAGAGATATGGTAATAAAAACAACTCTATATTAGCATAAAAAAGACATGTGTATCAATAGAATCAAATTAAAGACTCTGATATTAATCTGTGCACATATGAACATCTGATTTTTGACAAAGAAGTCAAAATTATACAATGAAAAAGTAAGCATCTTCAACAAATGATGCTGGCATTATTGGGTGTCAACATGTGGAATGACAACAAATCCATATCTATCCCCATGCACAAAACTCAAGTTAAAGTGTATCAAAGACCTCAACATCAATCCAGTTACACTGAACCTGACAGAAGAGAAAGTAATCTTGAATGCATGGGCACAGGAGACCACTTCCTAAGTATAACACTAGTAGCACTGACACTGAAAGCAACAGTTAATAAGTGGGATCTCCTGAAACTGAGAAGCATCTGTAAGGCAAATGTCATGGTCAAGAATACAATACAGCAGCCTAAAGAATGGCAAAAGATCTTCACCTACCCCATATCAGGGAGAGGACTGATCTCCAAAATATATAAAGAACACAAGAAACTAGCCATCATAATACCAAATTATCAAATTAAAACCAGGGGTACAGTCTAAACAGAGACTTTTCAACAGATGAATCTCAAATGACCAAAAGATATTTAAGGATTTACTCAACATCCTTAATGATCAGGAAAATGCAAGTCAAAATGACTCTGAGAAACGATCTTTCACCTATTAGAATGCTAAGATCACGAACATTGATGACAGCTTATGTTGGACAGAATGTTCAGTAAGGTAAGGGGAGCACTCTTCCTCTACTGGTCATATGCAAACTTGCACAGCCACTTTGGAAATCAGTATGGCAATTTCTCAGAAAACTGGGAATCAATCTACTTCAATTCCCAGAAATTTCACTCCTGAGCATATACCCCAAGGATGCATAATTTTACCACAAAGACATTTTCACAACCTGGAAACAACCTATATGTCCCTCAACTGAAGAATGGGTAAAGAAAAATGTAGCACATTTATATAATGAAGTACTACTCAGTGATAAAAAGCAATGACATCTTGAAATTTGCAGACAAATGGATGGAACTAGACAAAAACATCCTGTAATCCAGACCCAGAAAGACAAGCTGGTATGTACTCTCATAAGTGGATATTAGATGTAACGAAAAAGGATACAAACCACAACTCCAGAGAAGCTAGATGAACAAAGAAGGATGCTAAAAGGAGCACACATGGAGAACCCCAGAAAAGAAATAGTTAAGAAGCCCTGGGTAAACTGGAAAGGGGAGGGAGAGGGATAGAAAGGTGGATGGGAGCATGAGACTTCAAAATGGCCAAGTTGGAGGAGGGACAGAGAGGAAGAGAAATGAAAGAGATATCTTGACAGAGGGAGCCATTATGGGGTTAAGGAAAAACCAGGTGCTAGGGAAATTCCCAAAAATCCACAAGGATGACTGCGGCTAATACTCCTAGCAATTGTGGAAAGGGTGCCTGAACTGGTCTTCCCTATAATCAGATTAGTGACTAACCTAATTTTCATCGTAGAACCTACATCCAGTAACTGTTGGAAGAAGATGCAGTAATTCACAGCCAAGCACTGGGTTGAACTCCCGGAGCTTAACTGAAGAGGGCAATGCTGAATCATATGAACAAGGGGAGGTCAAGGTCATGACTGGCAAAACCACAGAGACAGGTGACCTGAGCTAGTGAGAGCTTATGAACTCTGTACTGACAGCTGGGGATCCTGCATGGGCCCAAACTAAGCGCTCTGAATGTGGTTGACAGTTATGTGGCTTGATCTCTTTGTGGGGCCCTGGCAGTGGGATCAGCACTTATCCTGGGTGCATGAACTGGCTTTTTGGAGCCCATTCCCTATGGTGAAATACCTTCCTCAGCCTTGATACACCATGTGGGCTTGTCCCTTCTTCAACTTCATATGCCAGACTTTGTTGACTCCTCCAAGTGAGGCCTTACCTTCTCTGAGGAGTGGATGGGGGAGTGGGGTGGAGGAATGTGATGGCTAGTACAAGGGGAGAGAGTGGAAGCTGGACTAATATGTAAAATAAAACTCTTTTTAAATATAAATAAATGAATAAATACATAGAACAATTTGAAAAAATGCTTCCTAGCGTGAGAAGGAGATCCATACTAAGGGCCAGGAACCAGAAGCTGGACAGCCCAGAGACCTAGGATACAACCTAACATGAATAGAAGAAAAAAAATCAATCAATGAAATGACTCTTAATGATATTTTGTTATACCCATAGATTGGTCCCTAACTCAACTGTCATCAGAGAGGCTTCACCCAGCAACTGATAGAAATATATTCAGAGACAGCCAAATATTAGTTGAATTTTGGGAAATTCTAAAAGAAGGGGAAAAAAGATTGTAGGATCTGTCGTTTCAAGGGTAGTACAAAACACCCAGAACCAACGAGCCTGAGCCCATATGGGGTGATAGAAACTGACCCAACAACCAGGAAATCTACGTGTGACTGACCTAGGCACTCTGAATATATGTTACAGTTTAGTAATTTCGTCCTCATTTAGGACTCCTAGCAGTAAGAGCAGGAGTTGTCTGTGATTCTGCTGCATAATTTCAGAACCCATTCCTGCTGCTGGATTTCCTCATCCAACCTTGGTGGAGGAGGGGGTGTCTTGTCTTACTGCAGCTTGTTATACCCTGAGTGGCTGATATCAATAAAATACTTGCCTGTACATGAACAGAAACAGTGGAGGTGGAAGAGATGGGGTAGGGGTCAGGGAGAGGGGAAGTAGGAGGGTGCTGGAAAGAGGGCATGGAGGACAAGCTTAAGTTAGGATTTATAAACAAGAAAATAAATTTAAAATAGAATTCAAATGCATTAGAAGCTGCAATTTAAATATATAATTAAATCAGAATCCACTGTCTTCTACTTTATACTAAAGCTTGGTGGTTGATACCCTGACCTTCCATGTAGAAAAACCTCAAGAAAACTAAAAAAAAAAATTACACCATGACAAAAAGAAAAGATTGGGTACAAGATAAAGATAAAAACAAGTCAAACAGCAAGTTTTCCACATCAAAATCTCCATAGAAAGAAGTACTAGACTATGAATCCTTCATTTGCCATGAGAAATTTCTGCTCTAAGAGTGTCAAGGAGACATTCTGTGATGAAGATCCCAACAGTTTCAGAGCTTTTCTTTATGTGCTCAGAATGCACAGTGAAGATTTAGGGGGCAGTAACCCTACCAGGTCTCCAGGCTGGTGGTACAGGAGTAGCCATTTGTATTATAATAGTGAGGGCTGTTCTATTTACAAAGGCCAGTCTTCAAGAACAAGTATTTAACCATCCCCTTATCTGAGGTTTGCTAGAAACTTACAGACTTGAATGATTATGAACATCAAGCTTAGACTTGCTTTTCTTTTCCATATGGAGAAAAGGACATAGGTATGCCTCAGGAAAGCCTGGACAAGACTGGGCTTGGCAACATTCACTCATAGTTGAGGGAGGATCTCTAAGACTGGGGCCCTCTATAGGAAGGCATTGGCAGTTAAGAGCTGTTGAAGGTGGGGGAGTCACTATCTTCAGTGCCTTAGCTGCTGGTGATTGCCTTTGCTCCAGGGGTCATTTTAGTCATGGCCATATGTGCAGCCCAGGTCAGTTCCAGGGGGTCACTAACAACTAAACAAAAAGACATGAAGCAGGAGAGTGAGTTATTTGAAGAGATTTTATGTTTCATGGACAATGAACGAAAATAAGAGAGTCTGTGAATGAGTGTGATCAAAATCTACCAGATACTTGTTTGAAATTATCAAAAAAGAATTTATTATGGGAAAAACCAAGAGAGTTAATAATTCATAACCTCAAAGGTTCAAGTTCTAAAGTTTAACGGATTTCCATTCACATTTGATTAGACTACCGTGAACCTCTATGAGTGGCCTTTGATCATTTTGCTGGCAATCCAGCTAAGAAATAACATACACATTTAAAGAAAGAAAGGTTGGGCCATTAGTTCTGAAGTGATGCTAAGCACTACCTGCCTGCTTCTTCAATAGTTTGTTCAGAACAGTTTCTTTGTTGCCTGTGGACATTTTAGCATTTTGCTAGAAGGAGGAGAGATTAATTTACTAAGTTTATTGTTTTTATTTAGAGTTTTCACTCTTCTTGTGTTTTGGAGGTTAATTAAATATAATTCGGTACTTGAAAGAGACTAATAAGAGGCAATGAAGGTAGGATATCAGGAGGCTCCTGATTAAATTTAATGGGAAACCAACACATTTGCCACTCTTCCCAAAAAGTCGTCCAACGCTGAGATGACTTTACTAGTAAAATTTTCCTGTTGTTGATCAACTCTGGTGCCTGCAGCCTTATTGGCCATGTTATGGGAGTTTACTGGGTCCTCTTGATGCTTGTTAGTGCACAATTTTCTCACAGCAGTCAAAACTGTAGACAGGTATGAATTGTTTTGGTTAGCATCGATCATGTCATCAACTGATGTTTCATCTTGATGGGACACACAAAATCTCCTCTTCAAGGCTTCTATATCATTTTCTTTATCTTGGCAGTCAATCTTGTCCAAAACAGTTTTTACATTTCTTGTGTGTTCAGCAGGTGTGAGGGATTGTTTCTGTGGCAGGACCTGAGGTAAAGAAAACTTATTACAACCATCTTTATATTAGCTTATATAAGACTTATCCTTTTGAATTTGTGTAAGATGTAGTAAGATGGGAAGTTTTGATGAGCTCACAATTCATCCAAGATAACAAGGGGAACATTGACTTCTTGTCATCTGTAGTTGGAGAGAATCTGACTCAATGCAAGAACAGACTTCTTATTCAATACTCTATCAGGAGTATTTTAAAGATTTAGAACAAATTCTCCAGGGCTACTCAACAGCCAGCTTTCAGATATTAACACACACACACACAAAGACACATATACAGATACACAGACACACACAGACACATACATAGACACACATACATAGACACACAGACACACACATAGACACACACACACAATTTTCTGGTTGATTTGGGAAGAATAAGTTGTTCTAGGGAAGTGACTGTTTCTTAGTCTTTTCAATTTAGTGATGGAAATGCAATTGATAAACTATTAACAATGGTTCAGATTGACACATTATCTTGGAGATGTATGTGAGGGTTAAGTGCCAGCATAGAACAATATTCATGAAATGTCTGAACAATGTCTAAAGATGGTTTTCACCACAATGTGGTGGCCTATAGGCAAATGAAATATTTCAAGCATATGTGAACAGTAATAGTGTCATTATTTATTTCAAAACTAGTTTTCTTAGAGAAAAAATTAATAGTATTTTTTACCTCTCAAGCATTCTTCTTATGTATATAAAATTCTTCTGATGAGAGCTGTTTTCTAGTATCAGCTGAGTTATGAGTAGGAAGGCAGACATTTTTACAATTTTTTTAAGATTATATATTAACTATAGCATCTCTACTGACTTCATCTTTAATGAATAATTTGTCATCAAATAATAAGTAACTGTCGGAATGACATAGAGGAAGGAGGGGCTACTTACTTCCTGAGATTGCAGAAATCTTCACATGTTAAAGAATGTAAAGAATAATTTTGGCAGTTGGTCCTCAGATTCAACTTAATTTGAGACAAGGATTCTTCTACTTGTGCCTAGCATTTCACAGTGGGAGTATTGCGATTAAAAATAAGCTTTATATCTAAAGTCAAGTTTTAGTGCTTTATCTACTGATGAATATCTCAAGCCCCTTGATGTGCATCTTTGATGTTGGATAAGGACCATGTATTTATGGTGTTTTTCACTTTTCAAATGTTCAGTTCCCACATGATACTGGTGGGTGCTATACCTGCCAGTGAGAGGCAGTACATCCTTATTATTTTATCAATGAAGCACTTTTAATTCATTCAAGATCCCAATGAAATTTGGTGCCCAACAGACATTCTGGATTCCTGGACTCTCCAAGCAGTGTACCATTTCACAAAGTTTTTTGGTAGTTCTGAATTAATTACCCATTTTAAACTTACCCTTCCCTCGGTGAGAATAGATAACAATGGCAGAGTTATGAGAAACAACATCACTGGGAAAGAAGTCATGACTCGTGGCTGAAGCTAATCAACAAAAAAGTTCTGGTTAATTAAGCAGTGGGTGGGACAGAGCTGACTAACACATTGATAGAAATTAGGCCGAAGCAAAAATGGCTGACAAACTCATTAACAATATAAGGGGATCATTGTCATGTGAGGTTGCTGTAGTTTCAGCTTGCTCACTTTGCCTCTAATAGACACAATACATGAACTGAAGGAGTTGACTGATGTCCCTGATCCTTATACTTGCAAAGGTTCAAGAATTCCTATTTTCTTTCTGTACAGTTCTATTTTTTTGTCCTCAAAGGGAAATGTGAAAAAATAAATAGTTTCAATATTTTCTAATTTTATGCTTATTTTGTACCATTGCTAATTATGTGATTCCTTATTTATAGTTTTCTTCTATGCTGGACACGAATTAAAGTGCCAGTGTTTTGCTTACATAGCTATAAATATGCAAACATCTCAGAAGTGTCGTCTCTGATGAGCCATTGAAAGTTATGCCAATTTTGACTTATATTAATATCAACTTTTACTATTTTCCTTTAATATGGAATAACAATACAACTAGCAATTGTATATCTATTCTATTTAAGATCACTCCATCCATCTTTTGTTAGATGGGTTGTTCCCCGTTTTCATTGTTTTAAACACACTCCACTCAAGCACAAAATGTCCCTTCTCAATGAATTACCATTCCTATATCTTTTAGATGCTGCTAAAGACAGCTTATAGTGTTAGATGCACTCATCTTTCTGTTGAAACTCATAAAACAGATTTCATGGTAAATTATAGGTTTTCTGTCTTATTTTTGTATACATTTTGTACTCTCAAAATCCTCAAAATATTTTCTTGAAAAAGTCTGCAATTTGCTCAATCACAATGAATATACATTTCATCAAAGATTCAGTACATTTTACACCATTTCCCCTTCCCTTTCTTCCATTCCAGCCCTCCCATGCATTAAGAAGTCTTAATGCACCCTTTCAAACTCACCACCTGTATTTTATTGCAATTCAGGACTAAAATTTTAGTCAAATGAACCCACATAAATCTGTCATGTCTTTTCCTGTGGTCTTCTCTCATAGACACCAATAAGTGCCTAAGATCTTGTAAAAATTCCAGGTCATCATGGGTTTTCACACACTCAGTGCCCAGATCTTCCAAAGGGACAGCCTTGATTCTGCTTCCTTGTGAACCCATAAAGAGTGAATTGTAAGGAATGCTTCTGTTCCCTGTGACACTTACTTTAGGACAGCATGGGGCCTCAGTCTTCTTAATCCTGGACAGATGAGGGGCTGCCTTAGAATTGACTTTTCTAGTCGTCAACATGGTATGTTGGTCTATATTACTTTCATCTGACCAGGTGGGCAGTGCTTCCATTTCCCTGTAAATTTCAAAGCCAGAGGTTCTGATATTCACTAGCCCATGTATTCTTAACCATGTACATACTGTCATCTTACCATGGAACTTCCTTTCATGCTCTGCAGCCCTAGCTCGAATTGCTTTCAGTCTGGTCAGCTCCTATTGCAGGCTCCTGTACTTCTGAGGTTGTACGGGTTTCTATTTTATTGGGTACGGGGCGGGTCTTTAGAGTTTTGTTTCCATGTGTGGTTGTACTATTGGCTGCTGTTCTCAGAAGAAGAGTTTGATTGTAGTGTTTCTCTTGGGTTTTGCTACTTGTTATTTAGACTATTTGATAGAATGACGTTGCACAGCAGCCCCGAGCAACTTTCTGTTACATTGACTGTCTCTTCTCCCGGGTATCTTTCTTTGCTGGTTTTTAATAACAAGACATAGGGAGAGGAGTTTTGCCCTATTTTCTACCCTTCTTGTCTAGCACTGTAGGTAGCGGTTTGCTTTACCCGTTATAACTGTATTATCCAATGTTTGTTTAATTTGTCTGATATTATTTTTCATTTTACTAAAAAGTTACCTTGCCATTCAATGTGTCTCACAGTTTTGATTACATGGACTTTATGACTTTGCTTATCAGAAGTGTGAGGATGAATATCTTACATATCACCATAAAAACTTCATCTGGCGATGGAAGAAGCTAGAAACAGAGACCCACATTGGAACACTGGACTGAGCTCCTAAGGTCCAAATGAGGAGCAGAAGGAGAAGAACATGAGCAAGGAAGTTAGGACCGCGAGGGGTGCACCCACCCACTGAGACAGTGGGGCTGATCTAGTGGGAGCTCACCAAGGCCAGCTGGATGATGGAGCATGTAATCAAACCAGACTCCCTGAATGTGGCTGACAATGAGTGCTGAATGAGAAGTCAAGGACATTGACACTGGGTTTTGATCCTACTGCATGTACTGACTATGTGGGAGCCTTGCCTGTTTGGATGCTCACCTTCCTAGACCTGAATGGAGGGGGGAAGACCTTGGACTTCCCACAGGGCAGGGAACTCTGACTGCTCTTTGGACTGGAGAGGGAGGGGTAGGGGAAGTGGGGAGTTGGGGAAGGAAAATGGGAGGAGGTGGAAATTTTTAATAATAATAATAATAATAAAAACACATACAAAAATATTCTCTAAAGGGTAAATTCTAAGTAACTAAAAATTAAAATCTCTTTACTTCCCCCAAAAAAAAGTTATGGAAGAAAATTTGTGGGCAATAAATGCTAATCAGAACCATTATATACATGGAATACTTATCACACAATTTACTTTGTAGTAAAAATGCATGCTTGATATTTCTGAACAGTGAGCTTTCTTTATTCCAATTAACCAAAACAGCATTTACCATGAAAAAAAAACAGAATAATTAATGGAGTATGTATCATGCTAGCAATGAACCCACGTGTTTATGCCTGGTTTTGAAACTTTCTAACAATCATGTATGAAGTTTTTTTTTTCTTTACCTTGAGGAACATATATATATAAATAAGTAAGATCTTTTTATGGCTAAAACTATTCTGTTCAAATGATGTGATACAAACTAGGAACATGTAAAAGTTTTTCATAGTTCTATACAAGCAAAATAAAATTTAATTAGGATTTTTTTGCATTAAAAGACACTGCAGAGCCGGGCAGTGGTGGTGCACACCTTTAATCCCAGCACTCGGGAGGCAGAGTCAGGTGGATCTCTATGAATTCGAGGCCAGCCTGGTCTACAAGAGCTAGTTCCAGGACAGGAACCAAAAAGCTATGGAGAAACCCTGTCTCGAAAAATCCAAAATAAAAAAAAAAGGGACACTGTATCTATAAGACATACTCCACACATGAAGTATTGTAGAAGGAGGCCAACAGCTAGCTAAAACTGGCTGACTGACTGGGAATAACCCCTCAAAGCCAGTGGAGCATGCACATTAGTAATGTCCCTATGAGCCTACTAGAAGTCTGCAGTGAGTGCAGTGAGGCCTGGAGACTGCTGACCTCATCATGACCTGGGCGACCAAGAGAGAGAGATTGTTGTAATATGAGTGGCGGGCTATGTTCCTGGCAACCGGCAGCCTGCACAGCTAGCTTTATACCTGAAATAATTACATGGAAACTGTATTCATTTAAACACTTCTTAGCCCATTAGTTCTAGCCTCTTATTGACTAGCCCTTACATATTGATCTAACCCATTTCTAATAATCTGTGTGGCCCACAAGGTCGCTTACCAGGGAAGATCTTAACCTGCGTCTGTCTGGAGTGGGAGAATCATGGCGGCTCCCTGACTCAGCTTCTTTCTCCCAGCATTCTGTTCTGTTTACTCCACCCACCTAAGGGTTGGCCTATCAAATGGGCCTAGGCAGTTTCTTTATTAATTAACCAATGAAAGCAACAGATTAGAAAGAAATCACTCCCACATCAAGAGACAACACAGCATTCCAGATTGGCACTGCTCCTCTGTCCCAGGAGTCGGTATAAAATCTTGCCCATAGTCTCAATATGCAAGGCAGCTTTTGCTTCTCACCTGGCTCCTAGAGTCTATGTCATTGATTCCATGCCTTCTCACTCCCTTCCCCATTGAATTTGGCCCCTGCTACACAGAGTAATCTAAGTTTTACAATTTTTTTGCAAAGTATCAGAAGGAGAATAAATCATCCAATTTTGAAATAATATAATTATTTCTAATTTTTCCCATATGAGATTGATAAATATTATAAGCCTCGACACTGAATATAGTCACAAGTTTCTCTTGGAAATGTGGAAAATTCAAGTATACAACATATGAAAATTTAGTTTGCAAGCCATTAGGTATTCAGGAAATGTGGACAGTACAAATGGCGTCTATTTCTAGCATGGTCTTTTCATTTGTACCTATATTCCCAGTGCTGGAGCATTACTCCACTTCCTCACATGCAAAATGTTTAACGTCAGACTCATCCACCATTTGCACTGATATTCTTTCTTACAAAGAACTGTGAGTGTTACTCTTAACTTTCAATTTGATTGAGTTTTCATCTAGGAAATTAATAAACTGTAGAACTGTGAAGTACTATAAGAATGTGTCTAGAGACACACAAAGGGTTAAACTAATTGCAGACAGTATCATTTATAGTCGAAAATAAAATATAGAGAAAAAAGAAGCCAGTGCAGTATTTGCATGTTCCCCTTTTCCTGGATACCATAAAATAAACAACTTGTGCCAAGATGGTTTTCAACCATTTGTGAAGTGGTATGATTGAAGTAGCTTCTCTAGGAACTAGGACTGTGATTTGCCTGGGCAATATAAGGAGATATTAGTGGAAGGAACATTTCTGAGGAATAAATGTGCAATAAATAAATAAATAACAAAAAAACAAAATAAAAACTGAAAGTCAGGTTGAGGCATAAAATAAAAAGGATCAGTGTAAGATTTGAAAACTGAGTTAGAACTTATTTTAAGAGCATTCTATATAGGAGTATTACTTTTCAAGAGATTCCGTAGACTGATGAGAAACATTCTGTAAACCATAGAAGCATGTGGCAAAATAGCTAAGGCGTATTAAGCACCTAGCTGAATACAAGATTGTGAGTTTAGGTAGGGAAGCAGCCATTACATCACAGAAGGTCCTATAATCAAAAGAATTCCCTTTCATCATAAGAGAAACTGGAAAACAGATCACTTGAGTGTATAACATTATTTGACTTCACATGAAAAATTAACATGCCAAAATCTGTAATCACAATCTGACATCTAATATAGGGAGACAGTTATAACTACAATTGCAATCCATGGGTTACTTTCATTTTTATGAACATTGGAATAAATAAAAAAATTCAAAGAAAAATTGAGAATCAGGTGAGTGATACATTTTTTTCCTCACCATGACTACAAGTATTTCATACAAAGTTTTAATGTTAAAATTTGAAAGTAAACAACTACAGTTAATCTATAAGCTTTGTGTTAAAGACCAAGGGGATTTCTTCTTGGATGATGATTAAACAATAGTTTCACAGCTACGAGGATTGGCTTCACATGAGTCATAGGTGACCGTTAGACATTTGTGAGTTATTAAGGAAACAGTCACAGGTCAACCAGGTACGAGAGTCAGGTAAATCTGTCAAATGTTTATTGCGTGAATCTTTGTTTAATGAAAGATAACAATTGTAGGAAGAAGCTGTAGAAGGTAGTAAAACTGAATGCCAAGCAGTCATTGGTTGACCTTCAGGAGAACAGGAAGATACCAGCACAAGATTATTGAGAACTCAGCAGGGATTTATATCTTTTATAATACTGCAGTTTTGCGTGACTTGGAACCAAGCCCAGCGAAGAACAAACTGCCCACTGTGACAAACTCAAGTTTTCTGCTAGGCATGGAAAGACAGGGATTTAGTGGTTCCTGGAACATTGCTTCAAGTTTAATTTGTATCCTATTCAGCCCCTTCCCTGAAGGTGTTTATCAGTTGTAAGAGTTCTTTAATAGAACTTTTGGGGTTGCTTATGTATTCTATCAAATCATCTGCATATAATGACATTTTGACATCTTCCTTTCCAATTTGTATCCCCTTGATTTACTTTCATGTCTTAGTGCTCTAGCTAAAACTTCAATTACTATATTGATTAGATATGAAGAGAGTGGATAGCCTTCTCTTGTTCCTGATTTTAGTGGAATTATTTTAAGTTTCCATTTATCTGGATGATTGTGATTGGCTTCCTGTATATTGCTTTTATTAAGTTTAGGTATGTTCTTATTATCCCTGATATTTCTAAGAATTGTATTATGAAGAGATATTGGGTTTTGTCAAAGGCTTTTCCAGCATCCAATAAAAGTATGATGTGATTTTTCTCTTTTAGTTTGTTTGTACATCACTACAATGAAGAGCTCTTATCATGTAACCAAGGCTCAAGGCTTCAAGGCATTCTCATTGCTAAGGACAGAAGAGTTCTTTTAAGATAATTGGAGATTGTAACAATTTAAGGCACGCTTTAGTGAGAATTAATTAATACATACAATGCTAAAGTTTGTTGTTCCATTATTATCATTTGTATTGAGAATACTGCCATCTATCATATGAGAACAATGACTAAGATGATTCAGAAATGATTCATTAATTTCTGATCTTTAGGTGATTTTGTGTGTGTGTGTATATATAAGTACCATACTGTTTATTTAGCCATGGGAAAATGCATTATCATTTATAAATTATGCTCCCCATCTTTTACATCCTCACAGGATTACCAACACATATGTTTCCTGATCCAGTCATACAGCATATATGTCTTCCTTCCTCATACTTTTCCACAACAATGAAGAGTTAATCTTTGCTAATTGCTTACCTATGTAAATGGAATTATCTTACATATTTAGGGTAATGCAGTGGGTAGAATTAATTTCCTTGCATCTAACCATCGGCGATACAACAAATTTCAATAACTCTTACATGGGTATTAAAATTAGTGGAAGTTCTCAAAAAATGTCAATGTTATCGTAATATGCTTAAGTTTGTTTTATTTATTTGTGAGAAGTAAGGTCTTTACCTCTATGACATCCTTGAGATAGTCCTAATTCCCAAGCATCCACAATTTCCATTAATTCAGTACTCAAGTTTTAAAACATTCTAAAACATAGAGAATTAACATAGGTATATTTTTATATTTACAAAAGAATAAGTTACTCTAATTATACCAAAGCAACTCTAAATGTCTATGAATAATTTCCTGAATATGTATGTTTATGAAATAAAATTAGTGACCAATGAGAATGAGGCTAAACATACGATGTTATTAATTTAACATAAAGGTAAGTTGATTAGTTTTGTAAGTAGCAGCATGTTTCTTTCATTTGATTGATTTATCATTTAAAAAACGACTCCTAGTCCCAGTCACTGTAGAGGATCATGTCCAGGTCCATGGTTCTACTGAGAGTGGGGAGTGTGCTGAAGTCCTGGTCCTGAATTGCCACTAAAAGTCACAGAGTCCCAAGGTTAGGACTGCAGCCCTTCCCACCTGAGAGGCCAGTCCCTATACCCAGAGTCAGGACGTTGATTCGGACCAATCTGCTGCCTAGGACCATCACTGGGTCTGTGATCTAGCTAAGGCTGGGATCTGTGTTGATACCTGTGTCCTGTGTCACCTCAGGAGGCCCTAGGAACCATGCAAGGTGAAATCAGAAGGCTATACTGAGCCGGCCTGCCCTTTACTGGCCCTGTGAAAACTGGTTTTATTTCTCCCTGACCAAGAAAGCTGTCCCCTGAAAGCTTAGAGATGGCTTGATGCTATCACCACAGGCCAGGGTGTACCAACCCTGAGGGCATGCATGTAGGGGAGCTGACTCTACCCACTTGTCCTAGGCAGGTGGCCCAGGGCCTGGACTGATCAATTTGACTACTATCCAGTCCTACAGTGAGATCTTGGTGGTTTAACTTACTTAGCACGTCCCCATCTAGGACCTGATGGAGCTGGTGAAGGGACTGGTCCTGTGAAATAATACCTGCAAGATCTCTAAGACTTGTGGCAGTCACAGGATATACCAGAGATCTGGTGAGGATTCAGTAATGATGGTGTACCATAAACCAGAAACTTTGAACCAGACTGGTGACTCATTGTAATGATCATTTGCCAGTGAAACTGATGGGACAAAGAGGTTTACTCTATGACACATTGAAGCCTCCCTTGCCATCAGAATGAATGAAAAGGAGTTGAAGAAGCACGAAAAAAGAAGCAAAGAGATTTTTCTGTTGTTGTGCTTTTTTTTTGGTGTTTGGTTTTGGTTTTGGTTTTGTTTTTCTTGCTTATATTGATTTGTTTCCTAATGTGGGGGCAAGTGGCAGGGGTCAGGGGAGGATATGGTGTGACCAGGATGTGAGAAGAATTGGGGTTCATGATTGAATCTCTGAAACATTCAACAAAGGAGAGTTTATATTTATACACACACACACACACACACACACACACACACACAAGCATATGCTCTTAGCTATAGAAAGAATCATGTTCTGAAAACAAACAAGCAAACAAAAAACTCAACTAACCAAACAGATAATCAAAAAGAAATATGTCACAAAACTACCTTGCCATGAAAATAGCTATCTTTATATGTATATTTCCTAAGAAGGTTTATACAGGGAGAGGGACTTGGTCCTACCTCAACTTCATATGCCAGACATTGTTGACTACCCAAAGGAGGACTTAACACCTCTGAGGAGTCAATGGGGTGGTTGGAAAATAGAAAGTGAGGGGGAAGGGTAGGGAGGAGAAACTCGAATTGGTTAATGAAAATAAAATTAAATTTATAAATAAGACTGATAACGGTAGTATTTCTAATAGAAATAAATACACACCTTTCCCAGCGAAAATAAAAAATAGAGGTTTTATTAATTAACTTTATTAAGGCTCCAAATCTAATCACTTTTTTATCTCACCTGATCTTCAATTTTTCATATGTGAAAATGTTCTATTTATACAGATAACATCTTTTATTTTTTCAAAGAAAAGAGCACTTAACCTATTATTCAGGCATAGAAGACCTTTTAAATATTTTCCATTTTTTAAATTTATTTATTTATTTATTTTAAATATTTATTTATTTATTATGTAGACAATATTCTTTCTGCGTTATGCCTGAAGGCCAGAAGAGGGCACCAGACCTCATTACAGATGGTTGTGAGCCACCATGTGGTTGCTGGGAATTGAACTCAGGACCTTTGGAAGAGCAGGCAATGCTCTTAACCTCTGAGCCATCTCTCCAGCCCCTTTATTTATTTTTTTATTAAAAATTTTTGCCTCACCCCCCGCCTCATATTTCCCACCCCTCCCCACACTCCTCTTCTCCCTCCCTCTCCAGTCCAAAGAGCAGTCAGGGTTCCCTGCCCTGTGGAAAGTCCAAGGTCCTCCCCCCTCCATTCAGGTCTAGGAAGGTGAGCATTCAAACAGGCTAGGCTCCCCCAAAGCCAGGACATGCAGTAGGATAAAAACCCAGTGCAACTGTCCTTGGCTTCTCAGTCAACACTCATTGTCAGCCACATTCAGAGAGTCCGGATTTATCCCATTCTTTTTCAGTACCAGTCCAGATTACCTTGGTGAGTTCCCAACAGATCAGCCCCATTGTCTCAGTGGGTGGGTGCACCCCTCGCGGTCCTGACTTCCTTGCTCATGTTCTCCCTCCTTCTGCTCCTCATTTGGACCTTGGGAGCTCAGTCCACTGCTCCAATGTGGGTCTCTGTCCCTATCTCCATCCATCGCCAGATGAAGTTTCTATGGTGATATGCAAGATATTCATCAGTATGGCTATAGAATAGGGCCATTTCAGGCTCCCTATCCTCAGCTGCCCAAGGAACTAGCTGGGGACATCTCCCTGAACACCTGGGAACCCCTCTAGAGTCAAGTGTCTTGCCAACGCTAAAATGGCTCCCTTAATTAAGATATATACTTCCTTGCTCCCATATCCACCCTTCCTTCATCCCAAACATCCTATTACCCCAAGCTCTCCCCATCCTCCTCTTCTCACATTTCCACTTACCCCCATCCCACCCCACCCCCAAGTTCCCAATTTTTGTTCAGCAATCTTGTCTACTTCCAATATCCAGGAGGATAACTATATGATTTTCATTGGGTTCACCTTCTTATTTAGCTTCTCTAAGATCACGAATTATAAGCTCAATGTCCTTTATTTATGGCTAGAATTCACTTATGAGTGAGTACATACCATATACCTCATTTTGGGTCTGGGATAGTGTTTTCTATTTCCATCCATTTGCATGCAAAATTCAAGATGTCATTGTTTTTCACCGCTGAGTAGTACTCTAATATGTATATATTCAACACTTTCTTTATCCATTCTTCCATTGAGGGGCATCTAGGTTGTTTCCAGGTTCTGGCTATTACAAATAATGCTGCCATGAACATAGTTGAACAAATGCTTTTGTAATTTGATAGGACATCCTTTGGGTATATTCCCAAGAGTGGTATTGCTGGATCCTGGTGTAGTTTGATCCCGAATTTCCTGAGAAACTGCCACACTGCTTTCCAAGTGGTTGCACAAGTTTGCATTCCCACCAGCAATGGATGAGTGTACCCCTTACTACACAACCTCTCCAGCAAAGGGTATCATTGGTGTTTTTGATTCTAACCATTCTGACAGGTGTAAGATGATATCTCAAAGTTGTTTTGATTTGCATTTCCCTGATCGCTAAGGAGGTTAACATGACCTTAAGTGTCTTTTGGCCATTTGAACTTCTTCTGTTGAGAATTCTCTGTTCAGTCCAGTGCCCCATTTTTTAATTGGGTTTATTAGCATTTTAAAGTCTAGTTTCTTGAGTTCTTTATATATTTTGGAGATCAGACCTTTGTTGGTTGCGGGGTTGATGAAGATCTTCTCCCAGTCAGTTGGTTGCCTTTTTGTCTTAGTGACAGTTTCCTTTGCTTTACAAAAGTCTCTCAGTTTCAGGAGGTCTCATTTATTCTATGTTGCCCTTATTGTCTGTGCTGCTGGGGATATACATTGGTAGCAGTCTCCTTTGCCCATATGTTGTAGAGTACTTCCTACTTTGAATTTAGAGCAACTCTCAAAGGCAATTGTCTATGATAAAAGAGAGAGAGGTATAAGAGAACATGTCTCAAAGCACAGAAAAAATAAGAATCTCTGATGTCTTATGTGATTAAAGAGGTCACCATGATGAGTTGATAGACATATTACAAATAACTATGAGATGCAAACTACAAGATGAAGACATGAAATCATAAAGTCATAGTTAAATACCTTGATTTTATCATTTCATATTGTATACATGAATTGAGTTATCATACATTATTCAATAGATCTGTAAATCTAGAATGTATTTTTTGAAGGGATTGTCTAGAACATTAATCATTTTGGTTAAAATAAACTAGATTTCACCTAAATACATATCACTCTCAAGATTTTGGACATCCCCTGTCCAGATTCATTCCCTTCCATAGAGCTTTTTGCTGAATTATGCCTCCTCAGCAAATCACATGTACTGAGTTACCAGTTTTATTAGCATACTAATGAAAATAAATGCAGTACAGTCAAAGAATCAGTTTACCAATTTAACTTTCCAACCAAAAAGCAAACTGTAGATTCTCTGGGGTATACAATTAGGAAACATGAGTCATGAAGAATACACATTTGCTATAATATATGTTAGTGAATAAAGGGTAACAAAATTGTGAGAAATGAGGAAAAAGTATATTGACAAAGAACCGCAGAGCTGCGTCTAAGTGCTATGTATGTACTACTTGTGGCTAATTTATTTTCACTTGTTTATCAAAAAAGATTCTTAACATCATTGCTTAAGAAATTTTCTGTCATTAGTCTGTCCTGCTTTAATTTTATTATGTGGGAACATTCTTAAAAACAATAAAACATTGTGTGAATCTACACACTCAAATGACACCAAATTGATATATTGCTCAATATTGTGTTCAACTTCATTTAATCAGAAAATAAAGCTAACACTGGGGACCTTAAAAATATCAAAGGGCTCTGGGGTTCTTCGCCCATATACTGTGAAAGGCACTATCACATTGAATTTGCAAAGGAAAAAGACACCATTGTTTTTCAAAGCAATACTACCCAGCAATTAGTTATGGATGCTTTGGATTTCTGTGAAGAAATCTTGAATTCTCTAGGCATCATGAGATGTTCAGGAAGACCAGAAGCTGTCAAGTCCTCTTAGCTGGAGTTACAAGCAGTAGTGAGACACCTGAGATGGGTGGAAGAAAGAGAACTCATTATTCTCTGTAAGATCATAAGTTACTCTTAACCACTCAGTCACCTCTGCAGCCCCCTTAAGAGAAATACAGCTCTGATAAGATGAAAATGATTTGGTTAAGAGCTTTTAAAGCATCTATTAACAAATATATAGATACTTTATAACACTAGATGAGCACCAAAGACCTAGTAAAATTCTCTATTAATTTGTATCTAATAACCATATGCAGAGTCACCGTATGATGTCAAAATTTCAACTATAAAATCTAGCATGACAGATCCTGTGTCATACCTTGTTAACCAAGGTGTCCTTGTCCAACCACATTGTGCCAAAACAGGAAATAGGTAGAGTACAAATAGACAATCCCCACTCTTGTCTGTCATCAGTTTTTTCTTCCAGCAGGACCTCATTCTGCTCAGACACCAGCAGTAAGTAACACTCCTTTATTTTAGTTGAATCTCTTGATGCCAACGCCTTTATAACTCATCACCAGCAAAGTTTCATAGTTAATAATTTGCATCTGGATTGTTGTTGAACCATACTGATAATTTTATTAAGAACACTTGTTTTTATTTAATCTTGTAAAGCTAAGTATACATGATTTAAGTACCTTATTTGTTATCCTGGAATAGATTATTTTCTTGTTGTTGTGTTTTCTAGACAGAGTTTCTCTGTAGCTTTGGTGCCCGTCCCGGAACTAGCTCTTGTAGACCTCGAACTCCCAGAGATCTGCCTGCCTCTGCCTCCCGAGTGCTGGGATTAAAGGCGTGTGCCACCACCGCCCGGCTCCTGGAATAGATTTTTAACAAAGATGTGGGAATGAAATTTTTTATTCTACAATCATAAATAATGCCTATGGCATTTCAAGGTAGTTGTGTTAGAGGTATCTTTACTAGAACTATGATTTATGAGTCCAGTGAATTTTCTGTGTACTGATGCAAATATTAGATCTTAGATGAGAAGGTAGCCTGCCTCATAAATTTACATTGGCAAAATCAACCTTATAGCACTGAACTTGAAATAAATGTGTCATTGGTGATCATCAGAAGAATATATAACTGGTTCATAAATACATTCAAGACAAGCAAAAAATAAAACATTTCATTTTTCTGATCATTGGTAAATGGACTCAAGTAGTTTGTAGGTTTTTTACATGTATAAAATATGTGTATATCTTATATGACAAAGCAGTTTCGCTGATAGATATTTGTGTTTGTTGCAGACAAGAAATGTTTCTGGAGAATATTAAGATATTATCATACTACTTAATGTCAATAAAAGTGGAATTATATGACACTGAAGATGATTGCAATCCCCAAATGCATTTGCATTTATGTAGCATTTCCCCACATGCTTAAACGATGTACTCAGCTAGTTGACATCTGAACCTCCAGTGCCTTCCAATCTGACAAAACTCCTGATGTTGTATCAAAAGCAGTCGAGGCTATGATAAGTTTCAATCCTGAGATCTATTGATTAGAGAGTGTACTGTGGCAATTCCTTGAGGTGAGATGGTTTATTTATTTTTATTATTTAATTAAAAATTTCCAACTCCTCCCCTCCTCCCATTTTCCTCCCGCTTCGCCCATCCCCCTTCCCCTCCCTCTCCAGTCCAAAGAGCAGCCAGGGTTCCCTGCCCTGTGGGAAGTCCAAGGTTCTCCCCCTTCCATCCAGAACTAGGAAGGTGAGCATCCAAACAGGCTAGGCTCCCACAAAGTCATTACATGCAGTAGGATCAAAACCCAGTGCCACTGTCCTTGGCTTCTCAGTCAGCACTCATTGTCAGCCACATTCAGAAAGTCCGGTTTGATCACATGCTCCATCAGTCCCAGTTCAGCTGGCCTTGGTGAGCTCCATTAGATCAGTCCCACTGTCTCAGTGGGTGGGCACACCCCTCGCGGTCCTAACTTCTTGCTCATGTTCTCCCTCCTTCTGCTCCTCATTTGGACCTTAGGAGCTCAGTCCAGTGTTCCAATGTGGGTCTCTGTCTCTAGCTTTATCCATCGCCAGATGAAGTTTCTATGGTGATATGCAAGATATTCATTAGTATGGCTATAGGATAGGGCAATTTCAGGCTCCCTCTCCTCAGCTGCCCAAGGATCTAGCTGGGGACATCTCCATGGAAACCTGGGAACACCTTTAGTGTCAAGTCCCTCGCCGACCCTAAAATGGCTCCCTTAATTAAGATATATAATTACCTACTCTTATATCCACCCTGCCACCATCCCAATCATCCCATCCCCCCAAGCTGTCCCCATCCACCCCTTCTCCCTTTTTTCTCCCATTTCCCGTTACCCCACACCATCCCCACCCCCAAGTTTCCCAATTTTGCCTGGCAATATTGTCTCCTTCCAATATCAGGAGGCTAACTATAGGTCTTTCATTGGGTTCACCTTCTTCTTTAGTTTCTCTAGAATCTCATAATATAGGCTCAATGTCCTTTATTTATGGCTAGAATCCACTTATGAGAGAGTACATACCATATTCATCTTTTTTGGATCTGGGTTACCTCACTCAGTATAGTGTTTTCTATTTCCATCCATTTGCATGAAAAATTCAAGATATCATTTTTTACCACTGGGTAGTACTCTAATGTGAACATATTCCACACTTTCTTTACCCATTCTTCCGTTGAGGGGCATCTAGGTTGTTTCCAGGTTCTGGCTATTAACAAATAATGCTGCTATGAACATAGTTGAACAAATGCTTTTGTGGTATGATACAACATCTCTTGGGTATATTCCCAAGAGTGGTATTGCTGGATCCTGGGGTAGGTTGATCCTGATTTCCTGAGAAACGGCCACACTGATTTCCAAAGTGGTTGCACAAGTTTGCATTTCCACCAGCAATGGATGAGTGTATCCCTTACTCCACATCCTCTCCAGCAAAGGCTATCTTTGGTGTTTTTGGTTCTAGCCATTCTGACACGTGTACGATAATATGTCAAAGTTGTTTTGATTTGCATTTCCCTGATCACTAAGGAGGATGAGCATGACCTTAAGTGTCTTTTGGCCATTTGAACTTCTTCTGTTGAGAATTCTTTGTTCAGTTCATTGTCCCATTTTTAATTGGGTTAATTAGCATCTTAAAGTCTAGTTTCTTGAGTTCTTTATATATTTTGGAGATCAGACCTTTGTTGGTTGCCGGGTTGGTGAAGATCTTCTCCCAGTCAGTAGGTTGCCTTTTTATCTTAATGACAGAGTCCTTTGCTTTACAGCTTCTCAGTTTTAGGAGGTCCCATTTATTCAATGTTGCCCTTATTGTCTGTGCTACTGGGCTTATACGTAGGAAATGGTCTCCTGTGCCCACATGTTGTAGAGTACTTCCTACTTTCTCTTCTATCAGGTTCAGCATGTTCAGATTAATATTGAGGTCTTTAATCCATTTGGACTTGAGTTTTGTGCATGGTGATAGATATGGATCTATTTTCATTCTTCTACAGGTTGACATCCAGTTATGCCAGCACCATTTGTTGAAGATGCTTTCTTTCTTCCATTTATACTTTTAGTTCCTTTGTTGAAAATCAGGTGTTCATAGGTTTGTGTGTGTGTGTGTGTGTGTGTGTGTGTGTGCTACTTAGTACCTTAAATAAGATAATGTATTCCAAATTATTTAAATTGTTTTTCCTATTTTTTAACATGGCATTAATTTATCATTCATTTACTATAATATATGAAATATGATAATGAGAGTTTAGCTTTCCAGGTTCAGTCTTGGCATTATTGATCAGACTTTGATAACAAATGTAAAATGTATTAAGACACTAAGGCCATTTAGTTAAAAAAAAAAGATAGAGTTGTGTTTGGTAATGTACAGATATGTCTCAGCACTGGAGTCTCTCAGGCAAACTTGTTAGTTTGAAGCTACACTGGGCCAGATGGTGACATCTTTTCTCAAAAAGAAAACAAACAAACAAAAAAACCTCTGAATGAATGAATAACAAACAAACACCATATAATGGAGTAGGCATATCTTAAAATATCCAACAAGGGTTAATCATGTCATAGTAGTGCCCTGTCATGGTGATAGATGGGAGCTTTTGCTACTCTTGAAAAAAATAGAGGAAGAATTCCTAAATTCCTAGAATCCCATGAGAGGACCTACATGAATTAGAGTGTGACAGAGGGAGGAGAAGCTGATTACTCAGAGCGATCATAGGTGCATGCTTGAGGTGGGGGTATCACTTAGGCTCTTTGATTTGTTCCTTATTACATGGGGGGGGCAGCAGGCCTCTTGAGCTGATTTTATTATCATTTGGATGATATAAATAGTAGGTCCTCCTTGCTATAGTGATAGTAAATCTGGGGTTTGGGGCCCATTACTTTCTCCATATATTCTGCATTACTTAGACCCTCATGTACTAAAACATAATAAAGTCGGTCTTTTTCTCTTCTTTGTTTTCTAGACATGACATTCGCATTGTTGTTGTTCCTGGCTGCTATGCTGCCCCATCCCTTCTTCAAGATAACTATGAGGTATGGGTAAGGTTTAATATCCTCTCAGAGCAGTTTAGGCAACTATGAAGGCCAGGAAGCTATCAGACAACTCTTCAAAATTATAAAAAGCCAGAGTGTGGAGTAAGTCTCAAAGTACTCATTGACAGTTTAGAGCGGTTGACACTCTTTTTAAAACTATGTTGAATCACCTTGTAGCCCTAAGCACAAGTTAATATTAAACAGAGGTTAAGGTCACGGTACACATGAATGAAACAGGCATACATTTATCACACAAAGTAGATATCAAGATAGGGCTGGATGCAAATATAATACATTTTGATTCAATGTCACTTAAATTGTATTTTTGTTATCGCTTTTAAGTAGAAATATTGATATTAATTTAAAATACTTTTTTCTTTTTAATGTGTTCAAAAATTAAAATTACTCACGGTATTTGGATTATATTTGTATTGGAATTTTTATGTCTATGGATTGATTTCTTAAATTTTCTGTCCCAAGAGCTCCTTTTATTTTCTTTATTCCATTTCAATGTGGTCCTCATAGACAACTGATATTATATTCAAATTAGCATGGCTTCATTTTGTTGATGTCTGTATGGAACTTTCATAGATACTGTTTGAGAAAAATTATAACTATATTTACAATTTTAAAAGTTCGCTTGAATTGAGATGGTGATGATACTTACCAACACACTTCTAGAATGCACAAGTCCCTGGGTTTGATCCCTGATAATGTGTGTGTGTGTGTGCACAAGCGCGCGCACACACACACACACCAGAGATGTTAAGTACGTCTACTATGCAAACAATAAGTATATACATGGGGCAAATAGTAATTATTTATAATCTGTTCTTATGCTTAGGTAATCCCAGATGAGGTTCAGTCATCTTCTTTCATGATCGAGTGTGTAGTGCCAGCAAAGTTACTCTCCTTTTGGTTAGAAAGCTAATAAAATTAGGAGGATTGGGCATTGCTGTAGCCTTCATAGAGTTCTTCAACCTCTGAGCTGGAGACAATTAGAATTCCTCAATAGTAGGGAGTGCCAGTAACTGGTTAAACCTGTTTTTGAATATAAGTTATATGTCTTTCATTACAATAATCAAATTAATAATCTTAAAACCACTTGTTATCTAGGTGTTCTTTCAAGTTTTTGGCATTCCCAGTTTCCTAAAAATATTAGCATTTTATGGCACTTTTGAATCATTTATTGTCCTTCCCTTCCCTCTCCCTCTCTCTTTGGTCTACTGGTATTTCTTTATAAATTGTCAAGATCCAAATAGCAAAGATATTCAGAGTCCTCTTTTTTGATTGAAGGCTTCTTTGAGAGCTGATATGAAGAACTGATTTCTCTCCAGGTTCCTCTTGTTTTTGCTTTTTGGTGTTGTAATTATTAGGTCCTATCACCTATCCAATATAAACCCTCTAACATTTTATTCTCACATTTCATTGTTTCTGGTGTGATTTTATTTTTAATCTGTACCACTGCCTGTTAAAAAAATATAAACACACTTTTTTTCTGGTGGAATTTTTATCTTCCATAGAAGTTAGGATGACAAGCAAAAAATAATAATCATTTTTCCAGAAGCTATATATTTTGTCTTTAGAAACGAAACAACTTTAAGTATGTTTTCAGGTTAAAATGGAATATTTGGGAGGAGGGGATATACTACTCTTGTAGAGGACCATTTGGTTTCCAGCATCCACCTGAAGTTACTTTACACCCATCTTAAATTCAATTCCACAGACTCTAGTATTCTCTTCAGACTTCCACTTTCATTGCAGTCATCTGCATAAGCTCAAACAAAAATATTTATGTTAATTCAAATACATGTATTAGAAAATGATGCCATTCCCTTAATAAATAAACATCTGGGGACATTCTTACTTTACATTAAAATAAAACATGAGAATTTTCAAGCAACAACTTTAACATGAACATCCTTTCTGCCTTACAGAACAGTGGCTGTGAGAGATCTCTTGGCACAAGGCTCTCATCAGTATCTTCAGAACATAAAATATTGGGGAGAGATGGATATGTAGCAGACACTGGCAATGCAGTTGACTAGATCCGCAGTGCAATGTCTGCAGAGTTTTGTGGGAGGAAGTACTGTATGAAAGAGAAACAACTTCTCCCAGCAGGAAGATAAAATATATGTGAGGGTCTGTCCATCAATAATTATGCTTTAACATCTTGTTCTTCCCTACAAAAACAGTATATTTTGGAGTATGTTTCTACCAGAAAATGGCTCTTACATCTCTGTTAACTCACATAATATCACTACATCCTCCTGTCCCTCACAGATACAAAAATGTAAATTTAAATATCAGCATATGAATTAACTTAGGTGGCTTATTTCTGTTGACTGAAATGTAAAGTCAGGAAATACTCACCTGTTTTCAGGAACTAATTGTTTCCAAATTGACATAGATATTAGATAAACCTGTCTTGAGAGTGAGCACAAAAACCTGTCACATATAAAATTCTCTTATTGTAATAAAATGTTGAATGCACATATGTACTAGGTCTGTGCCTACAAATTATCTCATAAACTTCCAAACTCCTAGTCAGATGGCTATTGTTTACTAAGATCTACTATGTGTCTTCTTCCTTAACACTTCCGTGCTACAATATAATTGAGTCTGAATGAGATAAGTTTCTCTACTGTGTATGGCTATCATTACAGCCTCTCTTAAGTCAAAATTGACATTCATAGCTATCCTCAGAAAAGTTTTTACTTTGATATGTCATGAATTCATTTATAGCCTCAAAATTTCTGTTTATAGTATTTCTTATGAAAATATCATGGATTTTCTTAACATTAATTATCAAGGTTTAACCCCTAACATTTTCATGAGTCCTTTAATAAAGACCTTCATTTACCTCAACCAACTTATTCACCTTTTGATGCTACAGACACTAACATGACTTTATTTATATTTCTCTTTAGGAATCAAGATCTTGAGGATTTGTCAACCACTAGAGAGTCAACCCAAGAAGAGATTGTAAACAAACACAATCAACTGAGAGGAATGGTTTATCCACCTGGTAGTGACTTACTGAAGATGGTGAGGGATCACAACAGGACACTACATTTGGGGAGCTATGTTTGGAGCCTCCAGATAGGACTTAGCTTCTCTGTGCAATTCAAGAGGGTCTGCCTCTATTCTAGCATCTCTTTTTAACAAAACAAAAGTATTTATTGCTTTGCTTATGAGCATGTTTACATGTGTGTGGACATGCACGTGGAGATTAGACTTAGTTTGTGTCTTTAGCTGTGCTATGATCAGAGTAGAATTTACTAAGTTTCTTTCATCACAGTAACTCATTGATATTATGGAGCTACAACAATTATAGTGACAGAGTTCAAAATCAAATCTTTTACTTTGGTCTGTAGTGAAAATCCACTATGTTATTCTGGTAGATGTTCTTGTCTTTCTTTATCTCGGACAGAACATCTTTCCTTTAAGTTCCAATGACTTTTATCTAAATAGTCTCTGTTTTGTAATAAGAACCAAAGTCCACATGTCTCTTCAATTCATTCCATGAGGGAAAAGAATGAAACCAGGATTTATGGGACACCACATAGTTAGTGCTACTCATAGAACAGTACACACTCAAAGTCTTTAAGAGATCCTGTTGTGATTTCAGCAAGTCATCAGACCATTAAATATTTTAGTATTTTTGATGACCTTGGGAAGACACACAACTTGTATTTATTTGGTACAGAAAGGGTCACATAGAAGTGGAAGTAACTTTGGACATAGATTATGAAACTACCAAGAAGATCAAGAGAGGCTAGAAATGGACTATAGAAGATACAGAAAGAACTAAAATAGAACATGTGTGACATCAGAGGAAGATTGGGGGTGGGAGGGCATGAATGAGAGGATGAGCAGGATACTGAATGGGGGTAATATGCAAAAATAAACTTATTTATAAATGTTGTAATGAGAGTTGGTAATATATATGCTACCATAAAAATTTAGATATATCCTACATTATATATTGATTATGATGACAATCAGAAGGTGCCTACCTTTTGCAATGATAAAAGCACTCATATCAGCCTATCTGTAAAGATCATGTGACTTTGAGGTCTGCATTTTCACATGGCTTTTTTCTTCCTTTTCCTCTTTAGGAGTGGAACAGTGATGCCTAAGGAAATGCACAGGCCTGGGCAGACCAGTGCACTTATGAATATAGTCCTCAAGAATCTAGGACAATCAAAAGTATGTATGTATACTCAAAATTACCTATGAATAAATAGAGAATAAACACAAGAAAGCCCATTTTATGATATCATGCTAAAAATAACTTCGTAAATAAACGCCTATTCTGACACTGCCTTTCAAAAAATTTAAGTTTCTCTGCTTTTTAAAAAAGTTAAGAGTCTCTGAAAGGCTCCATTCTGTGCTTGTTGGATGCTTTATATTTTACACAAACTGTCTTTCATGATGCCAGCTTTGCTCCTTGCAACCAGATCACAAGTGAATCAAGGTCAGGATCATTGCTTTCTCTGTTTTGAAGACTCAACTGAAGTCTGGATGAAAATCATTACTAATTAAGATCTTATAAAGGAAATTTCAAAGTGGAATCTTTTATTTCACTTTTTTTAATTATGTGCAAGTGTGTCTCTGTGTATTTATACACATGTGCACTTATGTAAGAGTGCTTCTAGAGGCCAGAAGCAGGTGTCAGATCTTCTGATGCTCACAGGTCACAGGTGGATACAGTGTTGCTGTCACAGGCAGTTGTAAGTTATCCAGTGTGGATGCTGGGGTTGGGTTCAAGTCTCCTGAAACAGTAAGGTATGCTCTTACATGCTCAGTCATTTTCCCTGGGTCTCTGAAATCATAATTTTAACCCAGTATCTTACCTGTACACTGAGTACCTGAAATATATATTATGTTAAATTAAAAATAAACTATGAAACATAATCTTCACATAAGGAAGTGTAAAATGATGACAAAATAAATAAATGGGTAATGAGATAAAATTGGAAACAATAAAAATGATCACCTTTTGTCCAAATTGAACCTAGTGAATTAATCACCTCTTTTCAATGTTTTACTTCTTAGATATTCTTTTTTATTTATTTTATTTTTCTCCATTAACAGCTTCAACTGGGTGTGGGGCAAAAGAACCAAATTTTGATTTTGATCCCTTTTACACTGCCCTAATTTTTGGCAGGCAGCACACGTAACTTTATGTGGAGTAGGCACTTAGGAATGTGGTCATACCATAGGCCAGACTAAAAGGTGAATACTGGGTTGGGAAAAGCCCTTTCTTCTTATCTGGAGATGGAGTTATTGAAGCCAAAACTATATCATTATATCTTTTGTTTGAGGAGCTCCTCAGAGTCTTTTCTTAGATATTCTTAATTTAATAACACAATGATTAAAATTTTATTTAAAAGACCACAATATTCAATTAAATTTTAAAGTAAATGTTTATTTACAGAGCTTGCAAAAACACTTAACTATTTTTTAGGGATAAAGATATTTTCTTCCATTCTGTCAAGAAAATATGGCCCAGAAATTTATTTTTTAGTTAAGACATGACCTATAAACTGTAAAAATATAGTCCCTTCTCTTTTTGTTTGCTTTGTACTTGTAGTTTTGAAAGAATGACTGCAAAGAATGCTCACAAAGAACAATAATCCTAAATATGTAAAATGTTTATATAAAAATCTCTAGGAGATTACAGGAGAGAAATGGAAGGAGCTAGTCTTTGTCTTCTCTGTGACAGCAAATTTACATTTAGTTTACATAAGGCTCACTCATGTGTGCGTGCGCACTCATGTGTGCATATACACACATGTATGAAGAATTTAAGGTGTGAATACATGAGATCAAAGAGAGAAGCTACTGAGGAAAAGACTTTTCTAATTAGTATTTATGTTGTTCAGCACAGACATGTTGATACCTCTGGCTACTGTTCAGCCGAAGGTTCATTAGTTCTGAATCATGCTTGTTATGTTATTCAAAAGGAACTGCAAACAATGTCTTTTAAAGACCAGGGATTTCATTCATAGTGTGTGTATTCCCCTTTTTCTCTATTGCTGTCTTCATGAGTGACCTATTTTTTTTCCCATAGACTTAAGATGTGGTGAAAATATCTTCATGGCATCTTACCAAGCATCATGGTCTCAGGCAATCCAAAGATGGTATGATGAATCCAGTAATTTTATCTTTGGTGAAGGGCCATCACCAAAAGATGCAGTAGTTGGACATTATACTCAGGTAAGAAAAGGTACTTTCTATAAGTGCTGAGCAAGGGAAAAAAAATAATGACTTGCCTGATTTCAAGGCAGAATTTAAGTGCAGAGAATTTTTATTTTCTTTTTGAGAGAGGGTCTCACTATGTAGCTCTGACTGACTTCGAACTTCCTGTCTTCCTATCACTCTCCCAATTTCAGGGGGTATAGGGAGAGTGCACACCAGCCACATACCCTTGGGAAAGATCTTGTGTGGTTGGTTATACATTGGTTTTGCCAGTCATTGGCTATTGGAGCTGCCATCTTTCAATGGCTTATCTAACCTTTGTAAGGGAATATATTTGATTTTTTTAACCCCATTTCTCCATAACTCCAGCTCCCAAATAAAGGTAATGCCCTGTGTTCTAAGGCACTTATACATACTTTGGCAAGGCTGCGCATCAGCTCTGAATGGCTCCCAAGTTAAAAGGGGAAATGTATATCCTGGAGTTTTGTTACCAGAAACCCTGCCAGGTGGCTTCCTGCTGGATCTACAGACTCAGGCCCTGGTCCCTTTCCCATCACAAAGTGGCTTTTTAAGCAAGAATTATGAGATTGTGCCTCTATCCTGTCCACACTCAAAAAATGTCTGTCAAACCTAGGAGAGAAGGTGATGTATAAATCTTGCTTGGCTGCATGGAGAAAATATCCAGATGTGGCATAGACAGGGGCAACTCCAAATTTGTGGCCTAATCAGATTTCGCAGGCTGAGAGACTTGAGCTGAAACACAGTTTCAAAATGGAGCCAGGAAATTCAAGAACACAACTCTACATAGGAGCACCGACCATATACATCTAGGAAATATTTATTGTAATTGCATAGCAGGCTACCACCAGGCTTGGACCAGCAAGGCTTGCAGGCCAACCGCTATTCCTGCTCACACAGAAATGAAGATACTCATGGACACAGCTTAGCACCACACTAGACAGTCTCTTCTTTGAATCTGAGGGGATGTTCTGGTTCATCTCTCAAGGTCGAGGCTCTATGGGCATAATATACTTGTTTTTGGAAAACACTTCAGTGTACGTACCCTCAAGGTAGACAGCAACAGCGTCATGGCCAATTTGATGTCTGGCCAGGGATTGACCTGATATCCTGGTTATCCTTTGGCTGTCTATGTTCATAAACCTGAAGGGTTGGAAGCAGTGTCAGAGAAATTCCACATCATACCAAGGTCGTCTGTGTCTGTAGATTCTTTGATTCCTTTCACTGTGCCATGAAGCTTCCTGGCCTCAGCCAAGACATCTGCATCCTCATCATCTTGGAAACTCTCAAAGATGTTAAAGAACAGCTTCTCTGAGAAGAAGCTGAAGCTCCTGTCAGCCTCCATAAACTCCATTGGGTGATTCCATTTAATTTTGCCATACTAGCTGACCAACATCAGCCCGTTAAGGCTGTTTGAATATCTGTAGATTGATTCAATAATTTAAATATGCCCATAAGGATTCTAGAAACAAAGTAGAACATCAGTGCTTGAATTTTATATTTTCTATTTGTTTTTCAACATTATTTTTCTCTCTGACATGTGCCTTGTCTTCGTTTCTGGGTGTATAGCTAGTTTGGAATTCTTCTCACCAACTTGGATGTGGAGTCGCTGAGTGCCCTAACAACCAATGGAAATACTTATATGTTTGTCACTATTGTCCTCCGTAAGTATCCACTTCAATTTGACATTTTTTAATGATCATAGTTCCAAAACAAATTAAAAACATATTTTACACACGAGAGGGAAATAAACCTTAAAAATTCTTTAGATTTGAAACTTATTTAACGAATCTTTGCAATGTACAACTCATTAGCTTCATGAATCACACTCAGAAGCTTTTCCTTTCCTTTCAAAATGATTTCTCTTCCCTCCTCAATTGTTTCTTCCTAAAGACATAAAATAGGGATAATGAAGCTCATATTTTCAGTTTGTGCTGTGTTTGGAGGCTACAAAGCAAATTTTAATATTAGACAAGGGGTGAGCATGAGTGAATGATGCAGATTAGTGATGTGGGCCTTCTAATTAAGCCGATCCTACCCCTGACTATATAAGTTGTCATAATTTTTAAAATTCAGTGGCTGAGCAGCAGTAGTGTTTCATGCCTTTAGTCCCTGCACTTGGGGGGCAGAGGCAGCCCCATCTCTGTGAATCTAAGAGCTGTCAGGGCAACACAGAGAAAACTTTTTTGAAAAATTTAAAAAAGAAAAAAACTAATTTATTGCTTTTGTTTTTGAGAATTTCATATAGGAGTACCATATTTCCATCATGTCCACACTTCCCTATCCTCCTTCAAATCTTCCTCTCCTCTCCTCCAACCTTTTCTAAAAGTCATGATTTCATCTGTACACACACACACACACACACACACACACACACACACACACACACATCAAAACAAGTCCAATTACAGTTGCTCTTATGTGCAAGTGTTTAGGGTTGACAACTTGGAACTGGATACCCTATCAAGAGTCTCCTCCCTGAAGAAAACTGGATTTTCTTTTTATATAGCCTTTGGCTGTCACCCTTGGTTGCCTCCCTGAACTTGAAAATAAGAGTCTATTTCTAAAAACATCATCAACTTCAGACACAGGAGTTGGAAGCATCCAGCTGGAATTCACCTGGAAGTTTCCTTCCTGCAGACTAGCTTTCATAGTATTACATGGTGCTATGTAAGCTGCCAAGGGAAAAAATAACTAAGAGTTTTATTTTTTTTTTGAAAAATAGTAATAATGACTAGCATAGGTGTTATTTTTCCAATCTTAATTTTTGTTTCTTTGTTTGTACATATGCACAATACCCTGCAAAGACAAGAAAAGTACATAGAATCCATAGACCTGAAGTTAAAGAGATATGACCTACTTGATATGGTTGTTTGGGATCAAACTTGGATCCTTTGAAGGAACAGCTAAAATTCTTAACCACTGATCCATTATTCCATCCCCATGTTGCTACCGCATACCTGTAAAAATTTATTATAACTTGGACTTCAAAGGCTCTTTGAGAAGTGTTTAATATATTTCCAACAGTTAAGAAATCTAAAATCTTAATTCTTTTCTCCTCAGAATTCACTAAAAATTCTGAAAAACATATTCAGTAGATCTTGATTTTAAAGCCAGAGATTCACTTCCTTTTTTTGCTGGATGTTTGAACTCTTTAAAAAATTCCCATTAAAAAATGAATATACATTCATAATCTGTATGTTAACCTAATTTTTCTTTAAAAAATATTTTAATTGCATCTGCATGTATATTTGTCCTTGTGTGGTTGTTCCCATAGGTACAGATTCTTATGGAGACCAGAGGCATCAAATCCCCTGGGACTGCATTACAGACAGTTGTAGGCTACCTGAAATGGGTGCTGGGAACGAAACCCAAGTCTTCTAAAAGAGGCATGTGCTCTCTTAACTGCTGAGACATCTCTCTGCCTCTGTTTTTATCTTCTCAATACAAGAAACATATAAATATGAGGGTCTTTTCAAATCAAGCATTTTAAATGATTCATTTCTACTCTGTCTGTGGGCGACACAGAAGGTATCGCATCTCAGTTGAAAAGTAAGGTGGTCAAAAAATTTTCAAGAATGTTTCTTTTGGCCTTAAGGAAAATACAAAGAAAGAAGCCATTGCACTCTACCAGCTGTCTGGTCAAATGAGAGGCACCTGGAGTCTGGCACCTAGAAGGATCAGATGAATAATGAAGAAAAGCATGTGGCAGAACTTGTACAACACTTTATGACTTTTCATTTTTAAGATTGCTCAAACACATAGAGCAATATATAGAAGAGAGGTTCTGCTGCAAGTCCTTGGAAAATGCATGCGCACCCCTGCCATGCTTAGCACAATGGAGAATCTGACTTCTCTATTTTCATATGCCAGTCAGTGAAGTGATGATCCTCCCAAGGCACAGGCTGATCAATATCAGAGTACTGCACCTTTAAGATAGTTTTTATAAAGTGTTTTCTAATTAACATTCTCAGTTTTTATAAGCATAAAAGTCTCATACCCACATGCTACCTTCAGAAAACCCAAAACATTCCTAAGCACAGAGTATTACACAGTTATATGCTTAAATTCTTGAACCTCACCAAGTCCTCATGGGGACTTCTTCCATGTTGTAGGAATCAGGCAGGAATCATAGCATTTTTCTGTTTCTAACTGTCTCTATAGGAAGCATCTTTTATACCTAAGCATTATCCTGTGCTCCACCTGTCTTAGAATTTTTCCAGGCTCATCAGGATATGAAGAGAATGTTTCTGCATTAAAATGTTTCTAAACCTTTAGATTCTTATTTACTGTATTTCTATTGCTCAGGTTAATAAAACATGGTTCAGGGAAAGAGTGAAGGCATTAATTATCCTCTGGTTTCACATCTATATCTGAATAATCATAGAAAATGTTAGGTTTTTGTATGGCATAGCTAAAGCTTTTACTAGCAATCCATATGTGTGTGTGTGAATATATATGTATATGTGTGTGATATATGCAAGCATTAGAGTATACAAAGAAAAATTAAAACTATTTTATATTTTGCTTTTCAATTTCAGTGGTAATTTTATAAACAGGAGGTACATCCCTTACACAGTAGGAGAACCATGTGCCAGTTGTCCTAATCACTGTAAAGATAGACTGTGCAGTAAGTATTATTAATATACAAATATAAAAACATAAAAAAACAATCTGTTTTAAGATTTCATGGCATGGGGTTATGTTCAAGAGGCAAAAATGTACTTAACATCATTTATTTGAATTATGAATTTTTCTTTATGGTGTGTGTACTTTTGCCATTGAAAAACATGATACTTTATGTAGTCTAAAGAAAGATAAACTGTGAAAATACAGTGCACACTTGTATCAATGTTGGTATTATTGTTATTGGAGTCTAGAGAAATATTTCTGTGGATGTAATTCAATAATATATAAAGTGATTTTTCTTATCCTCTAGGTTAATAAGATCTTAAGTTTGGCATTTTAAGAAGAGAAAACAATACAAATCTAAGTAGTTGAGGTAATAGAACACAGGAAAGGCCAGAGAAGGAAGACAGATACTACAATTCCTTGCCCACCAAGAAACTTAACACAAAAAATTCCTAAGGTCCTCCAGAGCATCATTTGAATTTTGTGTTATGTTTTTATTTAGTTGTGACTGTAGTACTTATGTCTCTCTGTATATGTAAAGGAACATGCATGTATGCCATGGCATCTGTGTGTGATTGTGTGTTGATTCAAAGGACAGCTTGTGTAAATTGCTTCTGACTTTCAAAGATATGGGTGTAAGAGACTGACCTTAAGTAGTTTAGTGGCAAGTACCTTTATTTTGACCTGTCTCACTGGCCCTAAGTAGTCCTGTAAGTCCTTCTACTTAATCACCAGTTACATTTATTTTTGCAATTTTCTGTACACTTTTAGATTCTAAAAAAAAATATACATATTATTAGTTCATTAAAAACTTTAGCATTTCATCACAGAGAGTGGGCAAAATTAATGTCATGGTATTTCATTTTTAGTATTAATAATATAAATTCAAAGAATAAATGTAATCCCAACATTCTGGGAGGCAGAGGAAGAAAAATCAAGAATTCAAACCCAGGTTGGAATATAGATCAAATTCCTGGTTAACCTGGGCTTCACAAGGTGTTTATGAAAATGGAATATAGTGTCAAAATTATTTTGGTAGATACTGGTGGCAATTCACTAGGATTTTTTTCATTCTCCAATGAATTTCAGAATGCTTTATTGTGTATTTTTATGGATAAAGTTCAAAGTAGTAATGATATTAAGATTATGAAACTCAAAAAAGAAAGAGCCAAATATTCACAGCTCTGTGGACTATGCTTTTAATGGGGTCTATCCTGTCAGTAACAAACAACCAATTGAAAGACTTTAAACAGATATAGAAAAGAAAATATTCATATTTTCTTTTTAGTAGTTTTTTAAATTTACGTATTTTTGGTTTAGGCTGCTGCTAGTTTTGAAACAGGATCTCACTACACATCCAAATTTCACCTAGAAATTACCGTGTAGTCTGGTTTGACCTCAATCTCCTGATCTTTCTTTAGCCATCTCCCATGTGTGTCCTCCAAAGAGCCTCTAGAAAAAACATGATGAAAGATCCAACGAGGAAGCATAGATACAGAAATAGTCGTTTTTGTGTTATTAGTGTAAACGTTATGAAAATGAGTTACGGAGAGAGGCGGTAGGTATAATAATAATACATTTTTGTTAAACGCTTATGAATACACATACATACACACACATATGGTTAGGTGTAGAGGGCAAAAAAGCCTTGTGCACACAGATAAGCACTGGAGAAGACAGGAAAGTTAGACATATTGTTCATCTCTTTAATGGAAGGAGGTGCATAACTGCTCTTTCTGTAATGTCAGGAATGATGTCATCTTACATCCTGGTGATCTTTGTTCCCGGAGGAGAGAGGTTCTGCTGTATCATCAAGAATTTATGTTCTCCTTACCCTAGACCCCTGATCTGTAAATCTTGAGCATTGATCTTAGACCATAAAACGCATCCTTACAAGTGATGTCACCTTTATTTTACAACACCCTAATTGACTTCTATGTTATCTAGGGCCAGGCCAATTCTGACATCCACAAGGCATTATGTTTACTTCAGTCATCTCCCTAGACCCTAAATCTTGGGCACCATCTCTGAGTCAACAGTACCCATTCTTATGAAAGAAGCCAGAAGTACTTTGTAAAGAATCTCAGTGTAAACATGTCTTAAATTGTTGTGTACTTGGGAGTGGAGTGAGTTAATTGTTATCAGAAAACATTTTTTCCCTAAAATTTTGCTGTGATTAAATATGGCTAAAGTAAAATGACCTGGGCAAGACTCCAGGAGACCTAGCCCAGCAGCTGTTACAATAAAATTGGGCTGCCTTTCATTCTCCTCTTTTCCATGCATTTTTTGTTTTGTTTTGTTTTGGTTTTCCTGCTGGCTGTAGGACCTGCAGAGAACCACTACACAGAGGTAAAAAGTTCAAGCCATGTGTCTGTAGTGGTGTTTCTCTGGAGGTGGAATTAGCAGAGGTACAATGGTATGGGCTTGATTTTAGCCTGGGCTACACTCTAGACTCTGTCTCAACAAATAATACCAACAGTAAAGAAGATAAACAAGTTCTTATTTTGAATGATTTAGTTGATATGAATTTCCAATTTTCTGAGACTGGGTGAGCTAAATGTGGGTTCATGAGCTATAGATATACATCAAAGGCATGACAAAGATTGTACGGTAGTGAATTTAGAGTGAGTTTTCTTCAGTTTGTCGTCACTGGAGGACATTTGAATATAAACGTTTAATACTTAGAACAAAATTCTCCACTATCTGCTTTTCCAAGTCTCTGTCTTCATAAGATAACCTTCGCTAGTTTGAAAGATGGAATCTATGCCTAGAGCAATCATGGACAGCAGAACATTGTGGAATGATTTAATGCTCAGTGTTTCAGTATTTTCACAATAGCTCAGCTACTCAAAGAATCATTCAAGTTAGTTTTCTTAAGCCTTTTTTGAGTGAAGAAATATATCAACCCTACTAAAAGACATCTCACAACGCCTCAGTTTAATGGAAATTCATCCATTTACTCAATTCCTTTCTCCACATTCATGTTTTATTTTGTCACTGTTGGTAGAGGAAAATAATAACAAAGTAATGAGTATCTCTATTCTTTTTTTCAGCAAACAGGTGTTACTATGAAGATAAGTATTCTAACTGTCCATCTTTGAAAGATTCGGTAACCTGTGAACATACACTGACTAAAGAAGGCTGCAATGCTACATGCAACTGTGAAGACAAAATTCATTAAATTTCTAGTGCACGAGACCAGGGCCATGTGCAGGAAAACATCCTCCCCACCTTAGTCTTGTCACAGTCCACCAGGAAATTCTAGGTATAAGTACACTCAAATGATTCCAAACAGTAAAGATTCATTTTTTCTATATCATCTCATTTAGCAGAAATAATTTATAACCAAATATTTTAAAATAACAAAATCAGTAATACCTTTGGGACTTGACCTCTGAATTCTGTGACGAATTTAAGACATTGACTCAAATCCACGATTATATGTAGTTTGTCTGTATGACTAAGGTCACTAAAACTCTGTCTTGGGAACAATAATCAGGTTCCCAGAGCACAATGAAGTAAAGAAACAGCATATACTTCCACTGTAGCTTTAGTCACCTTTCCTAGCTCTACCTAGCTATCTCCAAAAACAAATGCGAATTAGCTTTCTTTGATTTCTTCTCAGTATTTACTCCTCTTCACATTCCCCAGAACTAGAGTTTCAAATTCTAAAAGTTAATTTGCATTTTAATTGTTAGGTATTTCACGTACCCTTTAAAAATGTAACTTCATGAACAGAATTTGCTTTTTCAAATGACTCCATTGATCTTGGTTTCTTTGTAAAAATTGAATAAATCTTAATATTTGCATATTAATCCCTCTCAGTTGTTTGACTTGGTGATTTGGGGTTTATTTATTTCAGTAATGTACAACAATATTTATGATACCGCTTACTTAATTTTTATTTACATTAAGGTTCTTAGCCTTCCCAACAGTTGACTAATAAGTACACACCTCAGTTGATAATCAATAATGGAGCCCACTCGACAAATACTTCTGTCCCTACGCTGGCATACCATGTCCAACCTTCAGACTTAGCTCAGATCATACATCCTCTATGCCCACACAGACTGATGAGTCCCATGGACCCTAGATGA